>JXCR01103546.1:73120-125519 GCA_002079205.1 Phalaenopsis hybrid cultivar | reverse complement strand
TTTAATATAACGCCTGTAAAAACCAACATGTCCAAGAAAACTTCTAACCCCTCTTACATTACTAGGAGGTGTTAATTTAGATATAAATTAAATTTTTGCAGGGCCTGCTTCCATACCATTTTCCAAAATTTTATGCCTTAACACAATTCCTCCTAAACCATAAATTGACATTTCTCCCAATTTATAAATTAGTTCTTTCGCATAACTCCAAAACTTTTTCAAGATAATTTAAGCATGTGTCAAATGACGTTCCAAATACAAAGAAATCATCCATAAACACTTCTAATCCATCATCAATTAACTCACTAAATACATACATCATATATCTCTGGAGTTGCAGGTGCATTACATAATCCGAAAGACATTCTTCAAAAAGCAAAAGTTCCAAAAGGACTAATTCCAATCCATCATCAATTAACTTACTAAATATAGACATCATACATCTCTGAAATGTTGCAAAAATCCGAAAGGCATTCTTCGAAAAGCAAAAGTTTCAAAAGGACTAGTAAATGTTGTCTTTTCATGATCCTCAAGAGCAATAAGAATTTAATGGTAGCAGGTATATCCATCTAAAAATAAAAATATTTGTCCCAACAAGTCTATCCTTTATTTGGTCTAAAAATGGTAAAGGGAAGTGATCTTTCCTAGTGGCAGTGTTTAATTTTCTATAATTAATGCAAATACGCCACCCAATAACTTATCTGATAGGTATTAATTCATTATTCTTTTTTGCTTCAACAGTCACTCCTCCTTTCTTAGGAACACAATAAATTGGACTTACCCAAGCACTGTCTGAAATAGGATATATAATTCCAGTGTCCAACCATTTCAAAATTTCCTTCTTGACTACTTCTTTCATGGGTTTAATCTCCTTTGTGGATCAACTCTTGGTTTATATTGTTCATCCAATATAATTATGTGCATACAGATCGAAGGATTGATTCCTTTAATATCAGCTAAGGTCCAACTAAAAGCTTTCTTATATATTTTTAATGTATCCAAAAGTCTTTGCTTTTGTAAATTATTTAACTCTAAAGATATAATAACAGGTAATGTAGTCGAGTCTCCCATAAACACATACTTCAAGTGGTTAGGCAATATTTTTAACTCAAGTTCAGGTGGTTTTATAATTGATCAAGTGGTTAGGCAATATTTTTAACTCAAGTTCAGGTGGTTTTATAATTGACGGAACTAGATACTTATCAACATTTCTTGTAATATCCATCATCTCAAATCTTTCCTAACATAATTTAATTCTTCATTTTCTATTTTGTCCAAACAAACTTCATCTTTGTCTTCAAAATGTTCTTTAAAATACTCGTGCAATAGATGTTCACTAATTTCCATGCAAAAACATTCATTATCTCTTTCAACATAGGGTATTTCATAGATTTCATAATGTTAAAAGTCACTTCTTTATTTTTAATTGTCATAGTTAATTCTCCCTTTTGAACATCTATCATAGCTTTTCCAGTAGTTAAAAAAGGACTCCCTAAAATTATAGGTATTTCTTTTTCTTCCTCCATATCTAAAACAATGAAAATCCACAGGAAAGATAAATTTATCAACTTTTACTAACACATCTTCTATAACTCCCTTAGGATAAGTAACTGAACGATCCACTAACTGAAGAGTTACAGAAGTAGGTGAGACCTCTCCTAATCCTAATCTTTTGAAAATTGATAGAGGCATAAGATTAAAGCTCTTCCACAAAATTTTTCACCGATAGCACACGATATACTGAAACTACCTGGATCTTTTAATTTTTTAGGAAGCTTTTTTTGAATAATTGCACTACACTTTTCGCTAGGTGCAACAATCTCATTATTAATGAACTTCCTTTTCTTGTTCATTATATTTTTCATAAATTTCACATAGTTGGGCATTTTCTCTAAAGCTTCTACAAAGGGATTATTTACCATTAATTTCTTAAGAATTTATAAAAACTTGGAGAATTGTTAATTCTTTTTGTGTTGCTTCAATCTTTGGGGAAGTGGTGGTATTTCTAAAAATTTTGAAAATTGTTTATTCTGTTTATGTTGCTTCAATCTTTGAGGAAACGGCGGTGGAGGTTCTCACAGTAATTTTCATTGGTGTAAGTGGATATTCTAAATCTGGGTATTCATGATCTTTTTCTTCCTCTGTATCCACTTTCTCTTTTTCAGTTTCCATTTTTTTTGCACTCTCATTTCCAAATCTTTTCCACTTCGTAATTGTATCGCTTTTATCTGTTCTTTTTCCTTAATCTGTAGGATTTGGTTCCACAGTACTAGGAAAAGTTCCCAATTTTTTGTTACTAAGCGCAATAGCGATATGTCTCAATTGATTTTCAATATTCTTGATAGCAGTTCCTTGATTTTGTAACTGGTTTCCTTGAATTTGTAATTAATTTCCTTGATTATGTAATTATTGACCCATGTTTAGTATCATCTCTTTCATAGACAACTTCTTTTCCTTAAATTGAGTGTTACTATTAAATCCTGGAGGATAAGAAGGTTTCTAGTTAACATTNATTCATTCATTTGTAACAATCTCTTCTCACCAGCTTTCAAATTATAATTAAATTCTTTAATCACCCAATATGCTTTATGCTCTAATTCTATTGGTAAGTGACAAGTTTTTCCAAAAATCAGCCTGTAAGGAGTCATTCCATTAAAGGTTTTATAAGCAGTCCTGTAAGCCCATAATGCGGTATCCAGTCTAGTAGACCAATCTACTCTACTAGGGTTTACAGTCTTCTCAAGTATTTGTTTAATCTCTCTATTAGAAACTTCAACTAACCCACTAGTTTGAGGGTGATAGGAAGTAGAGTTTTTATGAATAATATTAAATTTTTTTGCCAATCTATGAATGTATTTATTCCTAAAATGGGTTCCTCCGTCAGTGATAATCACTCTCGATATTCCGTATCTAATGAAAATATTTCTCATTAAAAATCTTAAAACACTTTTAGCATCACAACAAGGTAAAGCTTGTGCTTCAATCCACTTTGAAATGTAGTCTACCGCAATTAATATGTATATGTTCCCAGATGAAGGAATAAATGGTCCCATGAAATCTAATCCCCAATCATCAAAGATCTCAACTTCTAATATGAAATTTAGAGGTATTTCATTTCTTCTAGATATATTGCTTGCTCGCTGGCATTGATCACAAGTTTTTATGTATTTGTAAACATCTCTAAAGAGAGTAGGCCAATAGAATCTAGATTGTAAAATTGTACAAACAATTTTATCAATCTCAAAATGTCCTTCAAATTCAAAATCATCACATTTCTGAATGATTAGTTTAGTTTCTTCATAAGGTACACATATTCTCATAATAAGATCCTTACATTGTTTATATAAATTAGGTTCATCCCAAAAAATGCTTTTGCATCATGAATGAATTTTCTTTGTTGTTGCAATGTCAACATAGATGGCAAAATATCACTTACAATAAAATTAACAATATCAGCATACCATGGTATTTCCACTCATTAATATTATAAAGTTGTTCATTAAGGAAACTGTCCATAATTTCATTGTCAGTGTCAGATAATTCATGATATTCTAATCTTGACAAATGATCGACAATTTGNTTGGTACCCATCTCTTCTATTAACGAATAAGCCTCATCAAAAGGTTTTGACATTAAAGAACCACTAGCCTCGACATCTATAATTGATCTAAGAGATCCCACTAATCCATTGTAAAAATTTTGAATTATCAACCAATCTGGTAACGAATGATGTGGGCACTTCCTAAGAAGATCTTTAAATCTCTCCCAAGCTTCATATATCGACTCTCCATCAATATGATAAAATGATGTTATGTCATTTCTAAGTTTAGCAGTTTTGGATGGAGGAAAATATCTGGATAGAAATTTCTGTGAAAGTTCCCCCCAAGTTCTAATAGATCCAGGTGCTAACAAATTTAACCGCATCTTAGCATTATCCCTAAGTGAAAAAGGAAAAAGTCTAAGTCTAACATATCGTTTGAGACTCTGTCATATTTAAAAGTAGCACATAGTTCTAAAAAACTAGCGAGGTGTAGTTCGAAACTCTGTCATATTTAAAAGTAGCACATAGTTCTAAAAAACTAGCGAGGTGTAAATTAAGATCTTCATTTGGTGTTCATATTTAAAGGTAGCACAAAGTTCTAAAAAACTAGCGAGGTGTAAATTAGGATCTTCATTTGGTGTACCTCCAATGATTGTTTGTACCCATTTGGATAATAGCAGGTTTAAGCTCAAATGAATTAGCAGCTACATCAGGATTTTGGATTGATAAGTGAATTATGCGATGTGTAAATTAGGATCTTCATTTGGTGTACCTCCGAATTGATTATTTTGTACCATTTAGATAATAGCAAGTTTAAGCTCAAATGAATTAGCAACTACATCAGGATTTTGGATAGATGAGTGAATTTCATCTGCTTTAAGCTCAAATGAATTAGCAGCTACATCAGGATTTTGGATAGATAACTGAATTTCATCTGCCGTAGGATTTGCATAGTCTCTTAAGGGTCTTGGTTCGGATCTTCATTTGGTGTACCTCCGAATTGATTGTTTTGTACCATTTGGATAATAGCAAGTTCAAGCTCAAATGAATTAGCAGCTACATCAGGATTTTGGATAGATAAGTGAATCTCATCTGCTGTAATCTTCATTTGGTGTACCTCTGAATTGATTATTTTGTACCATTTGGATAATAGCAGGTTTAAGCATTCATTTGGTGTACCTCCGAATTGATTGTTTTGTACCATTTGGATAATAGCAGGTTTAAGATTTAAATTAGGATCTTCATTTGGTGTACCTTTGAATTGATTATTTTGTACCATTTGGATAATAGTAGGTTTAAGCTCAAATGAATTAGTTAGGATCTTCATTTGGTGTACCTCCAAATTGATTGTTCTGTACCATTTGAATAATAGCAGGTTTAAGCTCAAATGAATTAGCAGCTACATCTATTTTGGATAGATAAGTGAATTTCATCTGCTGTAGGATTTGCATAATCTCTTAAGGGTCTAGATTAAGTGAATTTCATCTGTTGTAGGATTTGCATAATCTCGTAGGGGTCTAGGTTGGTGTTCATGATAAGCGATGTGTAAATTAGGATCTTCATTTGGTGTACCTCCGAATTGATTATTTTGTACCATTTAGATAATAGCAAGTTTAAGCTCAAATGAATTAGCAACTACATCAGGATTTTGGATAGATGAGTGAATTTCATCTGCTTTAAGCTCAAATGAATTAGCAGCTACATCAGGATTTTGGATAGATAACTGAATTTCATCTGCCGTAGGATTTGCATAGTCTCTTAAGGGTCTTGGTTCGGATCTTCATTTGGTGTACCTCCGAATTGATTGTTTTGTACCATTTGGATAATAGCAAGTTCAAGCTCAAATGAATTAGCAGCTACATCAGGATTTTGGATAGATAAGTGAATCTCATCTGCTGTAATCTTCATTTGGTGTACCTCTGAATTGATTATTTTGTACCATTTGGATAATAGCAGGTTTAAGCATTCATTTGGTGTACCTCCGAATTGATTGTTTTGTACCATTTGGATAATAGCAGGTTTAAGATTTAAATTAGGATCTTCATTTGGTGTACCTTTGAATTGATTATTTTGTACCATTTGGATAATAGTAGGTTTAAGCTCAAATGAATTAGTCAGGATTTTGGATAGATAAGTGAATTTCATCTGCTGTAGGATTTGCATAATCTCGTAGAGGTTTAGGTTGGTGTTCATTTTCTATTTCTTGATTGTTCAAATTGTTTTCCATTATGTCAGGATTTCTAGGTTCTTTTCTTAGTTTTCTAATTCTTCTAACAGTTTGTTCTAATTTCGAATCATAGAGTATAAGATTTTCAGGTCCAAATTTATGCATACAATTGAAATCAGTGCACANTAGAAATTTCTGTGAAAGTTCCCCCCAAGTTCTAATAGATCCAGGTGCTAACAAATTTAACCGCATCTTAGCCTTATCCCTAAGTGAAAAAGGAAAAAGTCTAAGTCTAACATCATCATTCGGCATATTTAAAGGTAGCACAAAGTTCTAAAAAACTAGCGAGGTGTAAATTAGGATCTTCATTTGGTATACCTCCGAAATTGATTGTTTTGTACCATTTGGACAATAGTAGGTTTAAGCTCAAATGAATTAGCAGCTACATCAGGATTTTGGATAGATAAGTGCATTTCATCTG
Organism: Phalaenopsis hybrid cultivar; assembly: GCA_002079205.1. Taxonomy (NCBI): domain Eukaryota; kingdom Viridiplantae; phylum Streptophyta; class Magnoliopsida; order Asparagales; family Orchidaceae; genus Phalaenopsis; species Phalaenopsis hybrid cultivar. Next base: position 119,330 of record JXCR01103546.1, on the reverse strand, counting down.
CTGTAGGATTTGCATAATCTCGTAGAGGTTTAGGTTGGTGTTCGTTTTCTATTTCTTGATTGTTCAAATTGTTTTCCATTGTGTCAGGATTTCTAGGTTCTTTTCGTAGTTTTCTAATTCTTCTAACAGTTTGTTCTAATTTTGAATCATAGAGTATAAGATTTTCAGGTCCAAATTTACGCATACAATTGAAATCAGTACACAGAAAAATAGTTAACTAGATATGAAAATACATTGCAATTCAAGTAAAAGTTTTATAATAGTCCTAATTTGTCCATTAGNTTTTTCCTCAAGTTGATTCAAGTAAAGCCAATTTTTGATTAAACATCTTCTCAAGTTTCTCCTCACATATTTCNTCATTAACTGGTCCATAATATTTTCTAGTGAAATAGAACTAGAAGTAGATGATCCTGCAGCTGATGTGGAGGATCTATCACTGCTTCCACTTCTGGATCCAACAAAATGATTCAAATTTATGCACAGTGGGTTTTCTAATTGGTTTTAGTGGTTGTAACATCTCTTCATTTCTATCAAATTCTACTCTTGATTGTTCACATAAAGTGAAAATCAGGGCAAGATATACCAAATCAATAGTTGTCCCATTTCTAGCAATGCTCTGAGCGTTATGCACAAATAACACTAATATCCATAAACTTCATTTGTTGAAAACAAAAATTCAGTACTTCTCTTTCTTTAGTTAACATGGAAGTGGAGAAATTGACTTTGTGATTGTTCTTAATCTTCCATTCTCCCCTTCCATCAGTCAGATAGGCAATTACTTCAGCAAGTGATGAATCAAAAATAAAAAACGTAGTGTACTCACAATGAAATTTGTTCCACAATCCATAAAATGCATTGATTCATTCACGAGTAAATTCAACATGTTTAACTCAAACATAAATGTACTCGTCCGCAGTCAGCCACAAATTAGCATAGAATTCTTGAATGNAGATTTGATAAAAATGTGTATAAAATATTCAATAATTGCAAAGTTACACTTATCAACGCAAGTATACGTATCACTTAAGTAATACAGGCCTCTAATGGAGTCCTGAATATCGATCTCACAGGGAGTTATACTAGAGGCTATAAACCTAGGATTTAGAAAATCAATACTTAATCACAACAATACAGTTTAAATTGCTTATTTGTCACTAATAGGAAATTGAAATAAATATGTAATTTTAACAAACTCTTACTCAACTAATTCTACTAATAAAGTTTATAATGTGAAGTTCAATATACAAGAAAGCATCCTTCTCATTTTTAAGAAATTAAAGTGAATGGTTAAAGTGAATTAGTTCAAATTGTATTGTGCCAAATAGAAGCATACCTATTCTTTACCCTTTGGTTCAGGCATAAAGAACATTAACTAATCCTATGCTTGGTTACTGAATCTGCTGCTAGGCTGGGAGGATATCAGCTCTTTGGAGCTCCCACGTTTCCCTCGCCTGAGGGCTAACATCTACACTTCAGCACCCAAATGATAGGACCGAATTAAGTATTTTAGTTCTGTCACTCTAAAATCTCCAATTCTACACCCGATAATTTTATTTCCCTATTTATTTGCACCTAACTTTCAAGGACTTTGTCCTCCCTAAATCTTGGTTGTAATCTTCACTTTAGTTGTAAAACTCAACATATTTTAATAAATCAATTAGCCAGATTAAAAGTAAATTAAGATCAAAGTGAAAAGATCATCACAACTTCTTTAACATTCTCATGGCTCAACCAATTCAAATCACCATTTCACAAAATCTCAAGACAAAGAGAAATACAGAGAAAACTACTCAGAACTTATGGAGAAGATACGACAAAACTTAGAACTTATATATAAAAGTAAAGTCATACAAACTTCAATAAGTAAATACCACTTATCTCTAATTCCTACACAAGCAAACTTCTTGAAGTTCCTCTGAATCTCTTCCTTTCTTTACAACACACAAAATTCTATTTCGGAAGCGGCAAGGAGGAAGAAATCTCTCACTTTCCCTCCACTCTTACAATCTCTCAAAGAATTGCTCGCAATACTAACCCTAAATTAAACTCTCTACACTCTACAAATAACAAAAACCCAGTAGACACTACCATGGGGCTCCTCTTTTTTGGCTCAAATGTTTCTCTTATAGTTGTAGAACAGTTTTCCAAGAGTTGCCTAAGCGTCCCTTCAAAAATTGTCCACATTCAATGCACCTGTTAAGAGAACCGCCGTTCTCGCCATCGGTAGCCTTCTAGAATATTTGATTCTGGACTCTCGGGAAAAACACGTCGTCGGCGCCGTTGGGCTCGCCATCGGCGCCCTAGTTCAAATCTTCATATTTTGGTCCTTTTTGCATCTTTTTGCTCCAACGACCATAATTCAACATACCTGCAACAAAAAATGAAAAATACCCTTCTTTAAAGTGCAATATCATCAATATTAGTGTAAAATAGGTATAAAAATCTCAACATATTTTTCTTTGGTCAGGTGCTAGCTCTGGCGCCTCTAACGTTAGTCTACCAAAGTCCGTATTCTTCTGGATTCTGGCACCTCTGACACCAATTCTGGAGCTTCTGGCACAGCTTCTTTGTAAAATGACACCAGTTTTTGGCACCTCTAGTGCTAGCTCTCTGGAAAATGGTGCCTCTAGCGCCAGATACTGAAATGCTTTATTTTGACTCCAAATTCTTCTATTTTGCTCCTTTTTACTCTAATTACCTAAAATTTATATACCTACAACAAAACATGAAAATAACCTTCTTTAAAGTAAAATATTATCAAATTTAAGCATAATATAAATAAATAAAATTACACATTATTTTTGTGAATCAAAATCTCCCAAACTTAAACTTTAATTGTCCTCAAGTACATAAAATTATGACTTATGACAGAGATTAACTTATAAACTTCTATAATTTGATTTAACAAATATAATAGTATAACTTAAGAAAAAATTTTAACAACTTAGGTTAAAACTTCAAGTATAAGAACACCTAGTAATCAAGTTTAAGATTTTCGAATCTCTATTCATTTCAAGAAGAAATTTATCATATCAAAGATACTTAGATTGTCCATATGAAAAATAATTTCATGAAAACTTTATTAGTAAGGATGTTAATACTCAGATACAAGTTTAGAAAATGTAATAAAGCCTTTTTCCTCAAGTTGATTCAAGTAAAGCCAATTTTTGATTAAACATCTTCTCAAGTTTCTCCTCACATATTTTTCTTTTTTTTTCTTTTTTATTTCTAGTGTCATTTTCAATCCTTTCTCTTTTTTTTTCATTTTCATGTAAGGATTACTATATCTGGATAGCCTTTAATATTTTTGAACTTCATTATCCCTTTCTTGAAGTTAAAAGTTCTTAATTTTCTTCACTTTATAATTTCATATTAGCTTTGAAGATTTTTCATAAAGTCTCATTCTTTTCTTCTTACATGAATCTCTAAGATTCTAAATATTTAAAAAATACTGCTTCCTTTACTTTAAATACAAAAACATAATCTTATTATTTTGTACTAAATATATTAACTCTAGAATTGATCTGCATTATTAAAGATTTTTGCTTAAGTTTACCATAAAATTTACAAACAAAAATATAGTCATTTAAAGTTAAACTATCATATCCAAGGTCATGTGAAATTAATTTAAAATAATATAGTTAATTGAAGACAAATAAAATTTAGTTTTCTTCTTTTAAAGAAACTTTTCTTTCTCCCAAATTTAAGTTTTTAAATAATAAGTAAAAGTTGTAGTACAAAAATTTTGCAGGTGAAAGAAAATAGTAAATGCATAAAAATAAAACTAACCTTTAGAGGATTCTGAATATGAAATTTGGCTCTGATACACTGTGGGTACTAATTTAAAAAGCATAGGATTTAAAGCATTAAATGAGACATAATATATCAAAGGATTTGCTAAGAAAAGTAAATTAAAAACATAAAAAGTAAATTGAAGCAACTAACAATGCTAAAATGAAAATCCACAATTTACAACTACATGTACAACCAAGTTCAATAGGTCAACAAACAAAACACATAACTTTTTCCAACACGTGCCATAAACAATAGAAAAAAACAAATTACAACAAATAAAACAAATAAAACCCAATAAATTTATCCATCATCTTCCTTATCATTTTCCTCTTCTTCTTCTTCTTGCACATAAGGCGTGAAGCTGGGGCATGTAGGGAACTCTACAGTGTGATCATCCCTTAGAAATCTAACCATTGCCTCTTCATATGTAATGTCATGTTAGACTCTTCTGTACTTATATTCATCATTGTAAGCATTTCTAGATTCCATATCACCTATTCTATTTTGCATTGCTATAAGATCTGATTATTGAATCATTAACTGGTCCATAATATTTTCTAGTGAAATAGAACTAGAAGTAGATGATCCTGCAGCTGATGTGGAGGATCTATCACTGCTTCCACTTCTGGATCCAACAAAATGATTCAAATTTATGCACAGTGGGTTTTCTAATTGGTTTTAGTGGTTGTAACATCTCTTCATTTCTATCAAATTCTACTCTTGATTGTTCACATAAAGTGAAAATCAGGGCAAGATATACCAAATCAATAGTTGTCCCATTTCTAGCAATGCTCTGAGCGTTATGCACAAATAACACTAATATCCATAAACTTCATTTGTTGAAAACAAAAATTCAGTACTTCTCTTTCTTTAGTTAACATGGAAGTGGAGAAATTGACTTTGTGATTGTTCTTAATCTTCCATTCTCCCCTTCCATCAGTCAGATAGGCAATTACTTCAGCAAGTGATGAATCAAAAATAAAAAACGTAGTGTACTCACAATGAAATTTGTTCCACAATCCATAAAATGCATTGATTCATTCACGAGTAAATTCAACATGTTTAACTCAAACATAAATGTACTCGTCCGCAGTCAGCCACAAATTAGCATAGAATTCTTGAATGACAGGAACAATGGCTACTGCAATGTAGTAGCAAAAAGTTTCCCACTTCCGAGCAATAATCAACCTTTCAATTTGTCCTCCCGAGTTTGAAAATGCTCGTTCCTAAATCAATTTTCTAGTCCCCATCATAGAATTATAATTGTAATGAGCCTTCAAATTTACAAATATCCTCGCATCAAAACTTCCTGAACGCTTTTCTCTCTTTACTCTTGGAGCCATTTAAATTTATAATTAAATTTTCTTAAATTCCAAAAAAATTCATAATATCATAAATCTAACTCCAAAAGGAGTATTTGGTAAGTAACTTTTCAANCTCACATCAAAACTTCCTGAACGCTTTTCTCTCTTTACTCTTGGAGCCATTTAAATTTATAATTAAATTTTCGTAAAATCCAAATAAATTCATAATATCATAAATCTAACTCCAAAAGGAGTATTTGGTAAGTAACTTTTCACCATGGGTTCTCTTTAAACTTCTTCAATAAAAACACAAATATTCAAATTTCCAAAATGTAGGAAAAATTCATGGTGAAAATAAAAAGTTTCTAAGTTAAAGTGAAGCTCTTACCAATGGAAGGTCGAATCTAAGACTTTTTATCCTTTAAATCTCCTAAAATCCACCAAATGGTAAGCCCTCGGTCGAGTTTCGGGCTTAATTTAGAGGTAGAAGATGACTCAAGCAGTAAAAATGGGATTTTGTAGAGTTTTTTTTTTTGTGGCTTTAAGTAATTATGCGCATTTTCGGGATTCTCATTAGAAATCTGCTGCATACCACTCCAGACCACCTTTAAACTTTTTAATTAAACACATATTGATAATTAAACAATTTTCTAACATAAATTTTCATAAATAACACAAAACTAACATTTATATAAAAAATCCAAACAATTATGAATAAAAAATTTTCAAACTGAAACATCCAATTCAACGTTGAAATCAAGCCAACAAACTAACGTTGAAGCCTAATCATCAAATATTTAACAAACAACACATATAATGTTCCGTAATAAAAGTAAATAAAATTTAACGTAAACACGTAACACACATATGCAGTTATAACTACAGATTTTATACTGAAACAAGTTCAAATATCTTCTTCACTTTCGTCTTCTTGAATGTTTCCCATGTCTTGGTAGTGAACGTACAAGTTGTAAAAAGGTCTGTGAGGAAATTCATCCGTCGAATCTTCTTCAATCCAAGAATTTTTCTTAAACATTCGTACCATACCTTCTTCAATACTCCAGGTATGTTCAAATTGCTCCTTCATCCTCCAATCCAAATGATCAAATATATTAGAAATATTTCCAATTGAATTCATAATATTTCATACCTCTTTCTCCAACTTTTTTATCCTTTTCAAAATATCATGCAAACTATAAGGAATGAAGGGCTGAATATGTGATGAATTTTGAGATGATTGATCCATAAGAATATTCATATTGTTTTCCTCCTCATTTCTTATGCAGTTGCAACAAGCATTTAGGGCCATAGACTTCCTAGGGAGAAGCACTTTTTTCTAACTTTCATAAGGCACTTGTGGTTGGTTGCACAACAGGAATATGGTAGATGGATGTCCAAACCCGTAAGTCAATCCATTGATAATCAAACCCAAAACAAATTTTACAATTAAAGCACTCACATCAATAGGTCTTCCAGTTTGAATACAATAATTCAAAATAACACATTCCTTCGTCACTTTACTGATTTTCATAGTAGGAAGTAGTTTGGATGCAATAGAGAAATGTCATGCCTTCGATGTAGGATTCAATAATGATGAAGAGAAACTTACATGTCCATTATATTTTGTCTCCCAATTTGCATCTTCATCAGTAAGGAATCAATAGAGTTCATCCATGTCATCTCTCGTAGGGACAAAATTTGCATAGTGACAAATAGGAACACTTTCAATCATAAACATGTTGTTTATACTCGAAGAAATGAATGGTGCCCACATGCCTTGAACATAGATGATTTCTTGGTTAATTCCATGAAGATTAACATAAAACTCTTTCACCATAGAAACTACTATCGCAACAGTGGTATAGCAAAGTACTTCCTAACGTCTCTATACATTCATCTCGTCCACTCGAGTATTTGGTGTGTTGAATCCTCGATTCACGAAGCTTATCTCCTTGATTAATCTCTTCTTCACAAGAACTCGATCATATAACTTCTGTGCATTGAAACCGATGAACTTTCTCATGATGAAAATTACAAATCTAGCGGTTTCTTTAGAGTGGGAAGCCATAGGAATTGAAAAATGGTGACTCTCTGATACACCTAAAAATTACCTATTTTTAGAAAATATTTCATGGTCATTTTATGCACATTTTTAATGATATTACACTTTAAAGGAAAGTATTTTGTATATTTTTGGCTTCATGTATAAGAAAATGAACTTTTAGAGAAAAGGAAGCAAAAGTGGTGCAATTTGTAGTAAAAACGAGCAATAAAAAAATTCTGACCTGACACATTTTAATATGTTTTTCTATGCTTAATATTCTTTACATTTCTCACATGTTCTTCAATGAAGTTACACTTTAAAGAAAGGTTGTTTTCATGCTTATCTTGTAGGTATATCTATTAGGAGTGAAGCATAATTGAAATGAGGCAAAACGGAGCTGGAATGGAGCCAAACGGAGTGAAACGGTAGAGCTGTTGTAGGGTGGCACCAGAATCCAAAGAGCAGGAAGCAAAGGCACCATAGGTGCCAAAATTCAGAGAACAGGTACCAGAAAACATCGCTGAAGGCGCCAGAGACGGGCTTTGACAGATTAGCGGTCTTTGACTATTTTAAGATGTTCTAGAAGGCTCTAAGTAAATCAAACGCCCCATGGAGTGGTTCAATGAATCTAGGTACTTGGGAAAGGTTCTTGAATGAAGAGATATGTCTCTTTATTGAAGATATTTGTCTCTTGGAATGAAAATATGTTTCTTCTAGAAAAAAAAGGAGGAGTTTTGTGTCTTTTAAAAATAGAAAGGTTGGCAGCTCTCATGGATGATAGATATGCGTATGTATGAGTGGGAAATTGAGAGAAATGTTTATATATCATACAATAAAAGTATAAATGTAGATTTCTACCTTTACTAGAGAGATTGGAGAGGGGATTTTGAGAGAATTTGTAAGGATTTGTACTAGCATTACATGGATCAGCGAGAGACTTTCTGGGAGAGATTTTCATCTTTCTTTCAAGGGAAAAAGCTAAATATTGTGTTCTTCATTATCTTATGATTTCGTAAACACTTATCTAGTGGATTTTCTTTGATATACTGAAGTTTTTTGTTGTGTTTTTTTTGTGCTTTGTGAGTAGTTTTTCTTACTCTTTCTTTTTGTTTGGAAATAGTGGCATGAGAAGATTATGCCGTTGTTTTAATTTTACTTTCATTTTACAATGAGTAAGATTCATGTGTAGNAGGTCGAATCTAAGACTTTTTATCCTTTAAATCTCCTAAAATCCACCAAATGGTAAGCCCTCGGTCGAGTTTTGGGCTTAATTTAGAGGTAGAAGATGACTCAAGCAGTAAAAATGGGATTTTATAGAGTTTTTTTTTGTGGCTTTAAGTAATTATGCGCATTTTCGGGATTCTGGAGCCTCTAGTGCCAACACAAAAATTTTTCAAATTTTGATTTTCATTAGAAATCTGCTGCATACCACTCCACACCACCTTTAAATTTTTTAATTAAACACATATTGATAATTAAACAAATTTCTAACACAAATTTTCATAAATAACACAAAACTATCATTTGTATAAAAAATCCAAACAATTATGAATAAAAAATTTTCAAACTGAAACATCCAATTCAACGTTGAAATCAAGCTAACAAACTAACGTTGAAGCCTAATCATCAAATATTTAACAAACATCACATATAATGTTCCGTAATAAAAGTAAATAAAATTTAACTTAAACACATAACACACATATGCAGTTATAACTACAAATTTTATACTGAAACAAGTTCAAATATCTTCTTCACTTTCGTCTTCTTGAATGTTTCCCATGTCTTGGTAGTGAACGTACAAGTTGTAAAAAGGTCTGTGAGGAAATTCATCCGTCGAATCTTCTTCAATCCAAGAATTTTTCTTAAACATTCGTACCATACCTTCTTCAATACTCCAGGTATGTTCCAATTGAATTCATAATATTTCATACCTCTCTCTCCAACTTTTTTATCCTTTTCAAAATATCATGCAAACTATAAGGAATGCAGGGCTGAATAGGTGATGAATTTTGAGATGATTGATCCATAAGAATATTCATATTGTTTTCCTCCTCATTTCCTATGCAGTTGCAACAAACATTTGGGGCCATAGACTTCCTAGGGAGAAGCACTTTTTCCTAACGTTCATAAGGCACTTGTGACTGGTTGCACAACAGGAATATGGTAGATTGATGTCCAAACCCGTAAGTCAATCCATTGATAATCAAACCCAAAAAAAATTTTACAATTAAAGCACTCACATCAATAGGTCTTCCAGTTTGAATACAATAATTCAAAATAGCACATTCCTTCGTCACTTTACTGATTTTCATAGTAGGAAGTAGTTTGGATGCAATAAAGAAATGTCACGCCTTCGATGTAGGATTCAATAATGATGAAGAGAAACTTACATGTCCATTATATTTTGTCTCCCAATTTGCATCTTCATCAGTAAGGAATCAATAGAGTTCATCCATGTCATCTCTCGTAGGGACAAAATTTGCATAGTGACAAATAGGAACACGTTCAATCATAAACATGTTGTTTATTCTCGAAGAAATGAATGGTACCCACATGCCTTGAACATAGATGATTTCTTGGTTAATTCCATGAAGATTAACATAAAACTCTTTCACCATAGAAACTACTATCGCAACAGTGGTATAGAAAAGTACTTCCTAACGTCTCTATACAATCATCACGTCCACTCGAGTATTTGGTGTATTGAATCCTTGATTCACGAAGCTTATCTCCTTGATTAATCTCTTCTTCACAAGAACTTGATCATAAAACTTATGTGCATCGAAACCGATGAACTTTCTCATGATGAAAATTACAAATCTAGCGGTTTCTTTAGAGTGGGAAGCCATAGGAATTGAAAAATGGTGACTCTCTGATACACCTAAAAATTACCTATTTTTAGAAAACATTTCATGGTCATTTTATGCACATTTTTAATGATATTACACTTTAAAGGAAGTATTTTGTATATTTTTGGCTTCATTTATAAGAAAATGAACTTTTAGAGAAAAGGAAGCAAAAGTGGTGCAATTTGTAGTAAAAATGAGCAATAAAAAAATTCTGACCTGACACATTTCAATATATTTTTCTATGCTTAATATCCTTTACATTTGTCACATGTTTTTAAATGAAGTTACACTTTAAAGAAAGGTTGTTTTCATGCTTATCTTGTAGGCATATCTATTAGGAGTGAAGCACAACTGAAATGAGGCGAAACGGAGCTGGAATGGAGCCAAACGGAGTGAAACGGTAGAGCTGTTGTAGGGTGGCACCAGAATCCAGAGAGTAGGCACCAGAGGCACCATAAGTGCCAAAATTCAGAGAACAGGTACCAGAAAACATCGCTGAAGGCGCCAGAGACGGGCTTTGACAGATTAGCGGTCTTTGACTATTTTAAGATGTTCTAGAAGGCTCTAAGTAAATCAAACGCCCCATGGAGTGGTTCAATGAATCTAGGTACTTGGGAAAGGTTCTTGAATGAAGAGATATGTCTCTTTATTGAAGATATTTGTCTCCTGGAATGAAAATATGTTTCTTCTGGAAAAAAAGGAGGAAATTTGTGTCTCTTTAAAAATAGAGGGGTTGGCACCTCTCATGGATGATAGATAAGCGTATGTATGAGGGGGAAATTGAGAGAAATGTTTATATATCATACAATAAAAGTATAAATGTAGATTTCTACCTTTACTAGAGAGATTGGAGAGGGGATTTTGAGAGAATTTGTAAGGATTTGTACTAGCATTACATGGATCAATGAGAGACTTTGTGGGAGAGATTTTCATCTTTCTTTCAAGGGAAAAAACTAAATATTGTGTTCTTCATTATCTTATGATTTCGTAAACACTTATCTAGTGGATTTTCTTTGATATACTGAAGTTTTTTGTTGTGTTTTTTTTGTGCTTTGTGAGTAGTTTTTCTTACTCTTTCTTTTTGTTTGGAAATAGTGGCATGAGAAGATTATGCCATTGTTTTCATTTTACTTTTATTTTGCAATGAGTAAGATTCATGTGTAAGATTTTAAGATGCATGTTAGTGTGTGATTTAATTATAAATGTGATGATTTTTACTTGAACTTCATTTACATTGTAATTTTGGCCAGTTGTAATATTAAAATTTGTTGAGAAACATAAGATCCAAAAGAGCTATGCTTTCTATAATGAAGTAAAAATCACATTCAATTTCATGGATGAGAATGTAGTCTATGGGGTTGAGTGCAAATAAAATAAAATATACTTTGATGGGCGTAGAATTGGAGATTTTAGGGTGACAGACTAAAATCCCCAATTTGGTCCAGTTGCTTGGAAGCTAAGGAGAGATTGTTAGCCCTCAGACGAGAGAGAAGGTGGAGCTCTGGAGTGGAAGCCAGTATCCTCTCAACCTAATGATGCAACGGATTTTTATGTGGTAATTTTGTAAATATTTTTTCAATATTACAAAATACACACAGCAGTTATAATAATAAATATGCAATGTAAACCCAATAAAAATAACTTTAATAAAAATAATTTTATCTTTTAAAAATCTTTAAACTATTAAATCCTCTAATAATAATGTAAGTATACGTGCCGCTCAAGTCATAAAGGGCTCTAATGGAGTCCTAAATATCAATCTCACAGGGAAGCTGAAAATGCTTAAAGGTAAGTTCTTATGACTACAATGTAAAACACAATTTAAACTACAAAACTGAAGTATAAATTTGAATCTAAAGTAATCAAGTGTATGCTAAATAAAATGCAGATAAAAGGAACTATTTTAATTAAACTAATTGCTAAACTTTCAAAAGCAAACTTATGAAATCTAAACAAAGTTTCTATGATGAAGAGTTCAAATTTAACAAAGCATCATTCCCCTTTATAATGAGTATTTGAATTGTAAAGAAATTAAAATCATTTAAAAATATATTAATTTTTTTTTGTGTCAAATAGGAGCAAATCTATTATTTACCCTCTTTCAAGTGCATAAAGAATATTGACTAATCCAGAGTTTGGTCCCTAATTCTGTGGTTAGGCTGAAAGGATACTGACTGCCACTTCAGAGCTCCCACTACTCCCTCACCTAAGGGCTAACAATCTCAAATTAGTTTCCAATCAACTGGCCCATATTGGCGATTTTAATCTATCACCTTAAAATCTCCAATTCTGCATCCAATAAAGTATATTTCCCTTTTTATTTGCATTCAACCCCATGGATGACATCCTCTCCCATAAAATCAAATGTGATTCTCACTATGTTTTAAAAATCATAGCCCTTTTGGATCATATGTTTCTCAACACATTCTAACATTTCAATTGGTCAGATCAAAAAGTAAATGAAGATCATNGACTAAAATCCCCAATTTGGTCCAGTTGCTTGGAAGCTAAGGAGAGATTGTTAGCCCTCAGACGAGAGAGAACGTGGAGCTCTGGAGTGGAAGCCAATATCCTCTCAACCTAATGATGCGACGAATTTTTATGTGTTAATTTTGTAAATATTTTTTCAATATTACAAAATACACACAACAGTTATAATAATAAATATGCAATGTAAACCCAATAAAAATAACTTTAATAAAAATAATTTTATCTTTTAAAAATATTTAAACTACTAAATCCTCTAATAATAATGCAAGTAGACGTGTCGCTCAAGTCATAAAGGGCTCTAATGGAGTCCTGAATATCGATCTCACAGGGAAGCTGAAAATGCTTAAAGGTAAATTCTTATGACTATAACGTAAAACACAATTTAAACTACAAAACTGAAGTATAAATTTGAATCTAAAATAATCAAGTGTATGCTAAATAAAATGCAGATAAAAGGAACTATTTTAATTAAACTAATTGCTAAACTTTCAAAAGCAAACTTATGAAATCTAAACAAAGTTTCTATGATGAAGAGTTCAAATTTAACAAAGCATCATTCCCCTTTATAATGAGTATTTGAATTGTAAAGAAATTAAAATCATTTAAAAATATATTAATTTTTTTTTGTGTCAAATAGGAGCAAATCTATTATTTACCCTCTTTCAAGTGCATAAAGAATATTGACTAATCCAGAGTTTGGTCCCTAATTTTGTGGTTAGGCTGGGAGGATACTGACTGCCACTTCAGAGATCCCACTACTCCCTCACCTAAGAGCTAACAATCTCAAATTAGTTTCCAATCAACTGGCCCATATTGGGGATTTTAATCTGTCACCTTAAAATCTCCAATTCTGCATCCAATAAAGTATATTTCCCTTTTTATTTGCATTCAACCCCATGGATGACATCCTCTCCCATAAAATTAAATGTGATTCTCACTATGTTTTAAAAATCATAGCCCTTTTGGATCATATGTTTCTCAACGCATTCTAACATTTCAATTGGCCAGATCAAAAAGTAAATGAAGATCATAGTTTGAATCATCACAAATTATTGACATTTAAAACCGTATAAAACAAAATCAATACTTCACAAACCAAATCTCATTGTAGGGAGAATGATAAAGAAGACTACTTAGAATTCATGAGAAGGAAACAACAAAACATAGATTTCATATATAAAAATAATTCTACAAAAATAACGAAATAAAAGACACAATTTATCTCACAATCCTTCTCAAGCAAATCCCTAGAAGTTCTCTTCAAGCACTTTTCTCCTTTACAAGCACTGTCAATTCTCTCTTAGAAGTGTAATGAAGAAGAAATCTCTCACCTTCCCTTTCCTCTTACAATTTTAGAAGAAAATTTCCAAGCCCTTGATTTTCTCTCTTTCTCTTATGCCTCAATTTCCTCTCTTTCGAACTCCTATTCAAGCTACTCCATAACCTAGACTTCACTCTNTTAGAAGTGTAATGAAGAAGAAATCTCTCACCTTCCCTTTCCTCTTACAATTTTAGAAGAAAATCTCCAAGCCCTTGATTTTCTCTATTTCTCTTATGCCTCAATTTCCTCTCTTTCGAACTCCTATTCAAGCTACTCCATAACTTAGAATTCACTCTCTTTTATTAGAGATTGCCTCCCTCCAAAAAGAAATCAAAATTCCCTCCAAAATTCTATTCAAAAGTCAACCCTTTTGAATACTAAAAGATATGTCTATTGATCCAAGATACATATTCTTTCATGAAAGAACCTTCTAAAGTGTCTAGATGCATTGAATCACTCCATGGGGCGTTTAGATCTTCATCATGATCTGTCGTATAAGGAGTGAAACTGGGGCAAGTTGGAAATTCAACATTATAATCACCCCTTAAAATTATAATCATTGCCTCCGCATATGTTATATCATGTTCAACTCTCCTCTGCTTATAGTCATCATTATAAGCATTCCTTGCTTCAATTCCTCCAATCCTATTTTGCATATTTACAATATCCATTTATTGAATTATAAGCCACTCTAGAATATTCTCAAGTGAAGTAGAGCGAGAAGTAAATGGCCCTGCAACACATGTTGAGGGTCTGTCATTACTTCCACTCTTAGACTCAGTAAATGACTCAAATCTTTGAATTGTATGCTTCCCAATATGATTCTACGGCTTCATCTTTTCTTCATTTCTATGAGACTCTACTCTTGATTGTTCACATAAAGTGAAAATCAAGGCTGGGTATCCCAAACCATTTGCTGTAGCACTCTTGGCTATACTCCTAGCATGAAGTACTATAAGCGCACCAACATCTACTGTCTTCATTTTCTGAATGCAAAAATGAATGTAGCTTATTAAAATGAAATGCATTCCTCAATCCATAAAATGCATTGATCCATTCTCTTGAAAATTCCACTTGTTTACCTCTCACGAAGATGTGATCATCAGTAGTGAATCACAAGTTGGCATAAAGCTCCAGGATCATAGGAACAAAAGCTACTGCAGTGAAGTAGTAAAACCTCTCCCAATATCTGGCGACAATCAACGTCTCGATCTCGCTACCCAGCAAAATGCTAATTTTTGGAATAATTTTCTCGAGCCCATTTGAGTATTGTAATTATGTTGGGCCTTATAGTTGATGAATTTTCTCGCGTCAAAATCTCCCGTAGGCTTTCCTTTTTTTACTAGTGGAGCCATAGGAATTTTTATGGAAATCCAAATAAAATCCAAATAAAGTGCAAAAAAAAAAACTAGTTCCATAAGTAAGATTATTTGGTAAAAAACTTTTCACCATGTGTTTTCTTTAACCTTTTCAATAAATTCCANATATGTCTATTGATCCAAGAGACATATCCCTTCATGAAAGAACCTTCTAAAGTGTCTAGATGCATTGAATCACTCCATGGGGCATTTAGATCTTCATCATGATCTGGCGTATAAGGAGTGAAACTGGGGCAAGTTGGAAATTCAACATTATAATCACCCCTTAAAAATATAATCATTGCCTCTGCATATGCTATATCATGTTGAACTCTCCTCTGCTTATAGTCATCATTATAAGCATTCCTTGCTTCAATTCCTCCAATCCTATTTTGCATATTTACAATACCCATTTATTGAATTATAAGCCACTCTAGAATATTCTCAAGTGAAGTAGAGAGAGAAGTAGATGGCCCTGCAACACATGTTGAGGGTCTGTCATTACTTCCACTCCTAGACTCGGTAAATGATTCAAATCTTTGAATTGTATGCTTCCCAATATGATTCTACGGCTTCATCTTTTCTTCATTTCTATGAGACTCTACTCTTGATTGTTCACATAAAGTGAAAATCAAGGCTGGGTATCCCAAACCATTTGCTGTAGCACTCTTGGCTATACTCCTAGCATGAAGTACTATAAGAGCACCAACATCTATTGTCTTCATTTTCTGAATGAAAAAATGAATGTAGCTTATTAAAAATGAAATGCATTCCTCAATCCATAAAATGCGTTGATCCTTTCTCTTGAAAATTCCACTTGTTTACCTCTCACGAAGATGTGATCATCAAAAGTGAATCGCAAGTTGACATAGAACTCCAGGATCATAGGAACAATAGCTACTGCAGTGAAGTAGTAAAACCTCTCCCAATTTCTGGCGACAATCAACGTCTCGATCTCGCCACCCAACAAATGCTCATTTTTGGAATAATTTTCTCGAGCCCATTTGAGTATTGTAACTATGTTGGGCCTTATAGTTGATGAATTTTCTCGCGTCAAAATCTCCCGTAGGTTATCCTTTTTTTACTAGTGGAGCCATAGGAATTTTTATGGAAATCCAAATAAAATCCAAATAAATTGCAAAAATAAAAAATCTAGTTCCATAAGTAAGATTATTTGGTAAGAAACATTTCACCATGGGTTTTCTTTAACCTTTTCAATAAATTCCCAAATTTTGGATTTTCCATAATGTAGGACAAATCCATGATGAGGATTAAAAATTTATAAGTTAAAGTGAAGCTCTTACCAACAGAAGATGAAATCTAAGATCTTTGGCCTTTGAAATCTTCTCAAATCCGCACAATATGAAACCCTAAGTCACAGTTTTGAGGTAGGAGACGACCCAAGAAATAAAAAATAGAGTTTTACTGGGCAATTTCACAANAGAAGATGAAATCTAAGATCTTTGGCCTTTGAAATCTTCTCAAATCCGCACAATATGAAACCCTAAGTCACAATTTTGAGGTAGGAGACGACCCAAGAAATAAAAAATAGAGTTTTACTGGGCAATTTCACAGTTTTTAAGCTATTTGGGCATTTTAGAGAATTTGGCGCCTCAGGCGCCAGTGCCTAATTTTTCTAGATTTCATTTTTTGAGGAAATCTATAGTGTACTACTTTATGCCAACCTCCAATTAACTCAAATAAATAATTATACTAATAATTAAATAATTTTCTATCACATAAATTTCACAAACAAAACAAAACATACTTATATATATAATCTGCACTATTACAAACTAATAATCCAACAAAGTTTAATTCAGTTTCTAAAGCAAACCAAACATCCTAACACTAAAACCTAAACATCAAAATACTCAACAACAAACACAAATAGAGTTCAATAATGAAAGTAAATACAGTCTAACATAACACAATAACATAAGCAAGCAATACTAAATAAGCGTTCCGTGCATAAAGTAAGTTCAAACATCTTCTTCGCTCTCGTCCTCCTACATATCTCACATGGATTGGTAATGCACATACAAGTTGTAGATAGGTCGATAAGAAAATTCATCCATTGAATCTTCCTCTATCCAAGCATGTTTCTTGAACATACGTTCCAAGCCATCTTCAATATGTCCAGTTGTTTAAAATGTTCCTTCAGCCTCCAATCCAGATGATCCAACATTTCAAAAATATTCCCAATTGCATGCATATGATCTCTACCTCTTTCTTTATCTTTTTGATCCTCTTTAGAAGTGCATTCAAACTCAAGTAAGGCTGAATAGATGATAAATTTTGGGATGATTGATCCGTCAGTATATTCATATCATTCTCATCCCCTATTTCAATGCAGTTGCAATAAACTACTAAGTCCATAGGCTTCCAACTAAAAGAAGCACTTTTACCAAACTTTCATAAGGCACTTGCAATTAAGTACATAGTAGAAAAATAATAGATGGATTTCCAGTCTAGTAGTGGATCTATTAATGATCAAACCCAAAATTGATTTCACAATTATTACACCAATATCAATAGGTTTTCCAGTTTGAATACAATAATTCAATATAGCACTCTCCTTTGTCACTTTACTGATTCTAATTTAAAAAGTAATTTTAATGCAATAGAGAAATGCCACATCTTAGATGCAGGATTCAATAATGAAGAAGAACAACTTACATTTCCATCATCTTTGACCTCCCAATTTGCATCTTCATAAGTAAGAAATTAGTAGAGTTTGTTCATATTATCTCTTGTAGGGGTAAAATTTGCATATTGGAAAATAGGAACACTTTCAATCATAATCATATCGATTATCCTTGAAGGAGTGAATTGTACACACCTATCTTGCATATAGACAATTCCTTGGTTGATTCCATGAAGATTTGCATAAAACTCTTTCACTACAGGGACAACTATGAAGATAGTGGTATAACAAAGCACTTCCCAACTTCTCTGTGCAATTATCTCTTCCACTCCAGTATTCAGTGTGTTGAATCCTCGATTCACAAATCACCTTTCCTTGATTAGCCTCTTCTTCACAAGAACTCAATCATGTAACTTCTACGCATCAAAACTAATAAACTTTCTCCAGTTGAAAATTCTAAATCTCACTGAATTTTTAGAGTGGGAAGCCATTAGATTCAAAAAGTGGTGACTCTTCCCTCGATCTTGTAACTTCAGCCAAAAATCTCCTTTTGAAATGTTTCAAGTCATTTTCATCACCATAGAGCCTCAGGCGCCGATTCTGGTGCTTCAGGCGCCAGCTCTCTTGAAAGTGTTGCCTCAGCTGCCAAATCTGGTGCCTCCATAATTTTTTTCATTTCAATTTCATTCCAATAAATTCTTAAATCTTCCATAAAATTAGGTAAATAAATTTATTTTTAAATATTTTCTCAATTTCAAGTTTCTTAAATATACATAATACATAAAATTACAGATATATCTAAATAAATTTAATATTCCAATTAAAAACATATAAGCAAAATAAAAAATAATAAATATAGGTTGCTTCCCACAAAGCTCTTGGTTTAATGTTGTCATCCCAACATTCTCAGTCTTTACTCTAGGTGACCCAACATTACAGTCACTTTAAAAAATGGTCTTTGACCATCAAAATATGGTTTCAATCTGTGCTCATTCACTTTAAATATCTTTTTAGACTTGGGATCTTTAATACTAATAACTCCATAGGGATAGACATTTACAATTGTGAATGACCCTTTCCACCTAGACTTCAATTTTCTAGTAAATAATTTCAATATTTTTTTATATAATAAGACTTCCTATCCATGCTCAAATTCCTTTTTTATTATCTTCTGATCTTGCCATTCTTTTATTTTTTTCTTTATAAATCCTAGCATTACCATAAGATTCATTCCTAATTTCTTTAAGTTCATTCAATTGCAATAATCTTTTTTCAGTAGCATCTTTCAAATTAAAATTGAACTCCTTAATAGCTCAATAAGCTTTATGCTCCAATTCTATGGGTAAGCGACAAGTCTTTCAAAAAATTAACCTATACGGGGATATTTCTATAGGTATCTTATAAGTTGTCCTATAAGCCCTTAATGTAGTATCTAATTTAGCAAACCAACCCTTTTTATTAGGATTCACAGTTTTTTCTAAAATTCTCTTGATTTCATGATTAGATACTTCTGCTAGACTAATACACCAAAAATACATGCATTTTTAAACCTATATTTTATACTCACTTTTGGTGATAAATTCTTATGCATTTTTAAACCTATATTTAATTCATAAATATGGAAGTTATTTTTCATATTTTATTGCAGGTTGATGATTTTTAGCACTTGAAGCAAAAAGGAAGTAAATAGGATGAAATTTAGAGTCAAAATGGCGTTTTGGAAGAAAAACTCAGTGCCGACGGTGCCAGTAAGGACACCGACGATGTCAGGATGAAGGAGGAGTCCAGAACAGTGGGGCACCGATGATACCATTTGATAGAGAGCATAAGAATTTATTTGGAACACGGGCACCGACGGCGCCAATGTCGATGCTGGGCAAATTTCTAGAAGATTCAATGAATTTGAACGCTTTTTGAAGAGTTATTGGACACACCTCTTGGAAAACCTACATTATGTTTTATTTAAAGAAAAAAATTATTTAAAAAGAGGGGTTTGTGTATCATTGAGCCTTCTTGAGTGTTCCATTGAGTGTATTGTTTGGTGTCGTGAGTCTAAGTATGATTTCTCCTAAGAGTTGTTAAAAATGGAGAGAAGTGAGAGATTTCTTCTTCCCTGCATCTTTGAAAGAAAAATCAAGAGTCTTGTAAAGAGATAAAGAGTCCAAGAGAGGCTACAAGGGATTTGCTTTGAGGAAGAGTTAAAGATAAGTAGTGTTTGTTCATTATTGTTCTATAAACTTTCTTTTATATATGAAATTTGTATTTTATCATATCTTCCTCAAGAGGTCTGAGTAAATTTCTTTGTCTTTCTCCCTACTCCTAGATATGATGAAATGAAGAGATAATTTGGATGTGTCAATTTTAAAATATAAAATAAATTGTGATGATTTTTCACTCCATTCTTAATTTACTTTTTGATTTGACCAATTAAAATGTTAACATTTGTTATGAAGCATGCTATCCGGGAAATAAAGTATGAGTTTTAAAACAAAGTGAGAATCACATTCGATTCCATGAAGGAGTGTTTAGTTCATGGAGTTGGGTGCAAATAAATAAGGAAATATAAATTACTGGGTGAAGAATTGGAGATTCTAGGGTGACAGACTAAAATCCCTAATTTGGTCTTAATGTTTAAGAACTAAAGCGAGTGTTAGCCTTAAGGGGAAGGGAAGTGGGAGCTCTAGAATGAGATCCAACATCCTCCCTACCTAACCACAGATATAGAGTCTAAACCTAAGATTAGCCAACAGTTCTATATAACACTTGACTAAGGGTATAGAATTAAAATTGCTCCTATTTGGCACAATACAAATTCAAACCATTTATCTCTCTCATTTAACCAAAAGATCATTGTAGTGGGAAAGATACTTTCTCATATTAGATAACTTCATCACAAAAATATAGTTCGATAGTTATAGTTTAGCTTTGCTTTACAGTTTTACTAGTAATTGATAATTTAGTTCAGATAGCGCCTTAAATATTCAAAATTAGTATAGTAGATTTTATTGATTGTTGTGCCTTTCTTAATTTAAATTTCCATTTCAAATTTAAACCTTCCTTGTGGGATTGATATTTAGGGCTTAGTCAGAAAGTTCGGTATTACTTGATAATGATACGTATACTTGTGTAGAATTCCAACATAAATTGCTTCAATTTCTTATTCATAAAATAATGAACCAAGTTTTTGGCATCGCTGCAAAGTGGAGTCAACTTTATTGATTTTACACAACTATAATTTCAGGGATCAAGTTTTTCGCATCATTGCCGAGGAAGGTAACGCTAAATTAAATAGATTTGGTAAATTAGGAAATTTAACGATAAAATAAAAAAAATAAATTAAAAAAAAATCAAAAATCATAAAAAAAATAATATTATTAAATATTTTTTAAAATTTAAGAGTACTTTTAAGAAATGTTTTTTTGGTTATTATATTTTCTTATGCGTAGTATTGGATCAGAAGATTTAGTACCTTACGATTTAGAATTAGAACATACTATAAGAAATGTTTGAAAACAATAAAAAGAAATTAAAAATTTGAATGAAATGGCAAATAACTTAAATAATCAAATAAATGAAAATCAACAAAGACATTTAAAAGATTATGTTAATCCTACAGCAGATGAACTTCGCTTGACTCTTCAAAATTCTANCTATTTGGGCATTTTAGAGAATTTGGCGCCTCAGGCGCCAGTGCCTAATTTTTCTAGATTTCATTTTTTGAGAAAATCTATAGCGTACTACTTTACATCAAGCTCCAATTAACTCAAATAAATAGTTATACTAATAATTAAATAATTTTCTATCACACAAATTTCACAAACAAAACAAAACATACTTATATATATAATCTGCACTATTACAAACTAATAATCCAACAAAGTTTAATTCAGTTTCTAAAGCAAACCAAACATCCTAACACTAAAACCTAAACATCAAAATACTCAAAAACAAACACAAATAGAGTTCAATAATGAAAGTAAATGCAGTCTAACATAACACAATAGCATAAGCAAGCAATACTAAATAAGCGTTCCGTGCATAAAGTAAGTTCAAACATCTTCTTCGCTCTCGTCCTCCTAGATATCTCACATGGATTGGTAATGCACATACAAGTTGTAGATAGGTCAATAAGAAAATTCATCCATTGAATCTTCCTCTATCTAAGCATGTTTCTTGAACATACGTTCCAAGCCATCTTCAATATGTCCAGTTGTTCAAAATGTTCCTTCAGCCTCCAATCCAGATGATCCAACATTTCAAAAATATTCCCAATTGCATGCATATGATCTCTACCTCTTTCTTTATCTTTTTGATCCTCTTTAGAAGTGCATTCAAACTCAAGTAAGGCTGAATAGATGATAAATTCTGGGATGATTGATCCATCAGTATATTTATATCATTCTCATCCCCAATTTTAATGCAGTTGCAATAAACTACTAAGTCCATAGGCTTCCAGCTAAAAGAAGCACTTTTCCCAAACTTTCATAAGGCACTTGAGATTAACTGTATAGTAAGAAAATAATAAATGGATTTCCAGTCTAGTAGTGGATCTATTAACGATCAAACCCAAAATTGATTTCACAATTATTACACCAATATCAATAGGTTTTCCAGTTTGAATACAATAATTCAATATAGCACTCTCCTTTGTCACTTTACTGATTCTAATTTAAAAAATAATTTTAATGCAATAGATAAATGCCACACCTTAGATGCAGGATTCAATAATGAAGAAGAACAACTTACATTTCCATCATCTCTAACCTCCCAATTTGCATCTTCATAAGTAAGAAATTAGTAGAGTTTGTTCATATTATCTCTTGTAGGGGAAAAATTTGCATATTGGCAAATAGGAACACTTTCAATCATAATCATATTGATTATCCTTGAAGGAGTGAATTGTACACACCTGCCTTGCATATAGACAATTCCTTGGTTGATTCCATGAAGATTTGCATAAAACTCTTTCACTATAGGGACAACTATGAAGACAGTGGTATAACAAAGCACTTCCGAACTTCTCTGTGCAATTATCTCTTCCACTCAAGTATTCGATGTGTTGAATCCTCGATTGACAAATCCCCTTTCCTTGATTAGCCTCTTCTTCACAAGAACTTAATCATGTAACTTCTACGCATCAAAACTAATAAACTTTCTCCAGTTAAAAATTCTAAATCTCACTGAATTTTTAGAGTGGGAAGCCATTAGATTCAAAAAGTGGTGACTCTTCCCTCGATCTTGTAACTTCAGCCAAAAATTTCCTTTTGAAATGTTTCAAGTCATTTTTGTCACCATAGAGCCTCAGGCGCCGATTCTGGTGCTTCAGGCGCCAACTCTCTTGAAAGTGTTGCCTCAGGTGCCAAATCTGGTGCCTCCATAATTTTTGTCATTTCAATTTCATTCCAATAAATTCTCAAATCTTCCATAAAATTAGGTAAATAAATTTATTTTTAAATATTTTCTCAATTTCAAGTTTCTTAAATATACATAATACATAAAATTACAGATATATCTAAATAAATTTAATATTCCAATTAAAAACATATAAGCAAAATAAACAACAATAAATATAGGTTGCTTCCCACAAAGGGCTTGGTTTAATGTTGTCAACCCAACATTCTCAGTCTTTACTCTAGGTGACCCAACATTACAATCACTTTAAAAAATGGTCTTTGACCATCAAAATATGGTTTGAATCTGTGCTCATTCACTTTAAATATCTTTTTAGTCTTGGGATCTTCAATACTAATAGCTCCATAGGGATAGACATTTACAATTGTGAATGACCCTTTCCACCTAGACTTCAATTTTCTAGTAAATAATTTTAATCTTTTATTATATAATAAGACTTCCTATCCATGCTTAAATTCCTTTTTTATTATCTTCTGATCTTGCCATTCTTTTATTTTTTCTTTATAAATCCTAGCATTACCATAAGATTCATTCCTAATTTCTTTAAGTTCATTCAATTGCAATAATCTTTTTTCAGTAGCATCTCTCAAATTAAAATTGAACTCCTTGATAGCTCAATAAACTTTATGCTCCAATTCTATGGGTAAGTGAAAAGTCTTTCAAAAAATTAACCTATACGGGGATATTTCTATAGGTATCTTATAAGCTGTCCTATAAGCCCTTAATGTAGTATCTAATTTAGCAAACCAACCCTTTTTATTAGGATTCACAGTTTTTTTCTAAAATTCTTTTGATTTCATGATTAGATACTTCTGCTAGACTAATACACCAAAAATATATGCATTTTTAAACGTATATTTTATACTCACTTTTGGTGATATTGTTCTTTTGGTGATAAATTCTTATGCATTTTTAAACCTATATTTAATTCATAAATATGGAAGTTATTTTTCATATTTTATTGCAGGTTGATGATTTTTAGCACTTGAAGAAAAAAGGAAGTAAATAGGATGAAATTTAGAGTCAAAATGGCGTTTTGGAAGAAAAACTTAGTGTCGACGGTGCCAACAAGGACACCGACGATGCCAGGATGAAGGAGGAGTCCAGAACAGTGGGGCACCGATGATGCCATTTGATAGAGAGCATAAGAATTTATTTGGACCAATGTCGATGCTAGGTAAATTTCTAGAAGATTAAATGAATTTGAAAGCTTTTTGAAGAGTTATTGGACACACCTCTTGGAAAACCTACATTATGTTTTATTTAAAGAAAAAAATTATTTAAAAAGAGGGGTTTGTGTATCATTGAGCCTTCTTGAGTGTTCCATTGAGTGTATTGTTTGGTGTCGTGAGTCTAAGTATGATTTCTCCTAAGAGTTGTTAAAAATGGAGAGAAGTGNGTTATTGGACACACCTCTTGGAAAACCTACATTATGTTTTATTTAAAGAAAAAAATTATTTAAAAAGAGGGGCTTGTGTGTCATTG
Source organism: Phalaenopsis hybrid cultivar (assembly GCA_002079205.1). Classification (NCBI taxonomy): domain Eukaryota; kingdom Viridiplantae; phylum Streptophyta; class Magnoliopsida; order Asparagales; family Orchidaceae; genus Phalaenopsis; species Phalaenopsis hybrid cultivar. The sequence goes on along the minus strand of JXCR01103546.1, from coordinate 94,622 downwards.
AGCCTTCTTGAGTGTTCCATTGAGTGTATTGTTTGGTGTGGTGAGTCTAAGTATGATTTCTCCCAAGAGTTGTTAAAAATGGAGAGAAGTCAGAGATTTCTTCTTCCCTGCATCTTTGAAAGAAAAATCAAGAGTCTTGTAAAGAGATAAAGAGTCCAAGAGAGGCTACAAGGGATTTGCTTTGAGGAAGAGTTAAAGATAAGTAGTGTTTGTTCATTATTGTTCTATAAACTTTCTTTTGTATATGAAATTTGTATTTTATCATATCTTCCTCAAGAGGTCTGAGTAAATTTCTTTGTCTTTCTCCCTACTCCTAGATATGATGAAATGAAGAGATAATTTGGATGTGTCAATTTTAAAATATAAAATAAATTGTGATGATTTTTCACTCCATTCTTAATTTACTTTTTGATTTGACCAATTGAAATGCTAACATTTGTTATGAAGCATGCTATCTGGGAAATAAAGTATGAGTTTTACAACAAAGTGAGAATCACATTTGATTCCATGAAGGAGTGTTTAGTTCATGGAGTTGGGTGCAAATAAATAAGAAAATATAAATTACTAGGTGAAGAATTGGAGATTCTAGGGTGACAGACTAAAATCCCCAATTTGGTCTTAATGTTTAAGAACTAAAGCAAGTGTTAGCCTTAGAGGGAAGGGAAGTGGGAGCTCTAGAATGAGATCCAACATCCTCCCTACCTAACCACAGTCTTAGAGTCTAAACCTAAGATTAGCCAACAATTTTATATAACACTTGACTAAGGGTATAAAATTAAAATTGCTCCTATTTGGCACAATACAAATTCAAACCATTTATCTCTCTCATTTAACCAAAAACTCATTATAGTGGGAAAGATGTTTTCTCATATTAGATAACTTCATCACAAAAATATAGTTTGATAGTTATAGTTTAGCTTTGCTTTACAATTTTACTAGTAATTGATAATTTAGTTCAGATAGCACCTTAAATATTCAAAATTAGTATAGTAGATTTTATTTATTGTTGTGTCTTTCTTAATTTAAATTTTCATTTCAAATTTAAACCTTCCTTGTGGGATTGATATTTAGGACTTAGTCAGAAAGTTCGGTATTACTTGATAATGATACATATACTTGTGTAGAATCCCAACACAAATTGCTTCAATTTCTTATTCATAAAATAACGAACCAAGTTTTTGGCATCGCTGCAAAGTGGAGTCAACTTTATTGATTTTACGCAACTATAATTTCAGGGATCAACTTTTTCGCATCATTGCCGAGGAAGGTAACACTAAATTAAATAGATTTGGTAAATTAGGAAATTTAACGATAAAATAAAATAAAATAAATAAAAAAATCAAAAATCATAAAAAAATAATATTATTAAACATTTTTTAAAATTTAAGAGTACTTTTAAGAAATTTTTTTTTGGTTATTATATTTTCTTATGTGTAGTATTGGATCAGAAGGTTTAGTACCTTACAATTTAGAATTAGAACATACTATAAGAAATGTTTGAAAACAATAAAAAGAAATTAAAAATTTGAATGAAATGACAAATAACTTAAATAATCAAATAAATGAAAATCAACAAAGACATTTAAAAGATTATGTTAATCCTACAACAGATGAACTTCACTTGACACTTCAAAATTCTGATGTTATTGCTAATTCATTTGAGCTTAAACCTGCTATTATATAAATGGTACAAAATAATCAGTTTGGAGGAACACCTACTAAAGCTCCTAACTTACATTTTGCTAGTTTTCTTTAAATATGTTCTACTTTTAAATATGATGGAGTGTCTAATGATGATGTCAGGCTTAGACTTTTTCCTTTTTCAATAAGGGACAAAGCTAAAGCTTGGTTAAATTCATTAGCACTTGGATCTATCAAAACTTGGGGAGAACTATCACAAAAATTCTTAGCTAAATATTTTCCACCCACAAAAACTGTTAAGCTTAGAAATGATATTACATCTTTTTGATAATCGAAGGGGAATCAATATATAAAGACTGTGAAAGATTTAAAGATCTCCTTAGGAGATGTCCAAACCATGGTTTACCAAATTGGTTAATAATTTAAACATTTTACAATGGATTAGTAGGATCACTTAAATCTATTATAGATGCTACTGCAGGTGGATCATTAATGTCAAAACTTTTTGATGAAGCATATTCTTTAATCGAGAAAATGGCTACTAATAATTTTCAATGGCACTCTGAACGGGTAAATCCAAAGAGAGTAGCTAGTATTCATGATTCTAATGTAATGTCTATTTTAGCATCTCAAATTGCTTTTATATCATAGAAGATTGATCAAATTGGAGTGAACTTTTCTCAAATACCACCAGAGTTAGAGGNACAAAAATTCTTAGCTAAATATTTTCCACCCTCAAAAACTGCTAAGCTTAGAAATGATATTACATCTTTTTGATAATTCGAAGGGGAATCAATATATAAAGACTGGGAAATATTTAAAGATCTCTTTAGGAGATGTCCAAACCATGGTTTACCAAATTGGTTAATAATTTAAACATTTTACAATGGATTAGTAGGATCACTTAAATCTATTATAGATGCTACTGTAGGTGGATCATTAATGTCAAAACTTTTTGATGAAGCATATTCTTTAATAGAGAAAATGGCTACTAACAATTTTCAATGACACTCTGAACGGGTAAATCCAAAGAGAGTAGCTAGTATTCATGATTCTGATGTAATGTCTATTTTAGCATCTCAAATTGCTTCTATATCAAAGAATATTGATCAAATTGGAGTGAACTTTTCTCAAATACCACCAGTGTTAAAGTAAAATTAACAAGGACAGATAATTGATACTCAATCAGCTTATGAAACTTTGAATGTTATAAATAATAGAAATAATAATCCCTATTCTAATTATTATAATACTGGATCGAAAAATCACCTTAATTTTAGTTGGAATAGTTATAATAATTCGGTGAACCCCCTAGNATAGAAATAATAATCCCTATTCTAATTATTATAATCCTGGATGGAAAAATCACCTTAATTTTAGTTGGAATAGTTATAACAATTCGGTGAACCCCCTAAGAAATTCAGATTACCAAAGGAATCCTAACCATCGACCTTATTATTCTCTTGGATTTAAAAATAACTCACAAGTTAAGGAGAAGAAGTTGACTATGGAATAAGTAATGTTGAACATGGGAAATCAAATACAAAATCAAGGGACAGTAATTAAAAAAATTAAAAATCAATTAGGACATATTGCTACTGCATATAGTAACAGACCCTCAGGAATTCTTTCTAGTACTGTTGAAGTTAATCCAAAAGATCAGAATAAGGAGCAAATTAAAGCTATTCAATTACGAAGTGGAAAAGAAGTGGAAACAAGATTCCAAAGAGAAACTGAAGTTGAGAAGGAGAAGGTATAAATTGAGAGAGACAATGATGAAAATAAACCAATACAAATTTCTTTAGAAAAACAGTCACCTTTGTTTCCTCAATGATTGAAGTAGAAGAATAAATATAAACAATTTACAAAATTTTTAGAAATCCTTAAAAAGTTAATGATAAATATTCTTTTCATCGAGGCTTTGGAAGAAAGTTATATGAAATTTATGAAAGATATATTAAACAAGAAAAGGAAGTTTGCAGATCACAAGACCGTTGCACTCAGTGAAGAGTGTAGCACAATTATTTAGAAAATGCTTCCTGAAAAGTTAAAAGATCCTTGTAATTTTACTATACCTTGTGCTATTGGTGAGAAATTTTTTTGAAAAGCCTTATCTAATATTAATTTTATGCCTCTATCAATTTTTAAATGTTTAGATTTAGGAGAGAGTTCCCCTACTATTGTAACTCTTCAGTTAGCTGATCGATCAATCACTTATCTTAAAGGAATTATAGAAGTTATATTAGTGAAAGTGGATAAATTTATTTTTTTTGTAGACTTTATTGTATTAGAAAGGAGGAGTGACAGTTGAAGTAAATAAGAAAAATGAATTAATTCCAATAAGACAAGTTACTGGCTGTCGAATTTGTATAGACTATAGAAAATTAATTATTGCCATCAGGAAAGATCATTTTCCTTTACTATCTCTAGACTAAATGTTGGATAGATTTGCTAGAAATAAATATTACTACTTTCTAGAAGGAAATACTGGTTATCATCAAATTTTGATTGCTTCTGAGGATCAAGAGAAAACAACATTTACAAGTCCTTATGGAACATTTTCTTTTTGTAGAATGTCTTTTGGACTATGTAACACACCTACGACATTTCAAAAATGTATGATGTCAATTTTTTGTAATTTAATTAAATGTGGAATGGAAGTATTCATGGATGATTTCTCTGTTNCAAGTTAAGGAGAAGAAGTTGACTATGGAATAAGTAATGTTGAACATGGGAAATCAAATACAAAATCAAGGGGCAGTAATTAAAAAAATTGAAAATCAATTAGGACATATTGCTACTGCATATAGTAACAAACCCTCGGGAATTCTTCCTAGTACTGTTGAAGTTAATCCAAAAGATCAGAATAAGGAGCAAATTAAAGCTATTCAATTACGACGTGGAAAAGAAGTGGAAACAAGATTCCAAAGAGAAACTAAAGTTGAGAAGGAGAAGGTAGAAATTGAGAGCGACAATGATGAAAATAAACCAATACAAATTTCTTTAGAAAAACTGTCACCTTTGTTTCCTCAATGATTGAAGCAGAAGAATAAATATAAACAATTTACAAAATTTTTAGAAATCCTTAAAAAGTTAATGATAAATATTCTTTTCATCGAGGCTTTGGAAGAAAGTTATATGAGATTTATGAAAGATATATTAAACAAGAAAAGGAAGTTTGCAGATCACAAGACCGTTGCACTCACTGAAGAGTGTAGCACAATTATTTAGAAAATGCTTCCTGAAAAGTTAAAAGATCCTGGTAATTTTACTATACCTTGTGCTATTGGTGAGAAATTTTTTTGAAAAGCCTTATGTGATATAAGATCTAATATTAATTTTATGCCTCTATCAATTTTTAAATGTTTAGATTTAGGAGAGAATTCCCCTACTATTGTAACTCTTCAGTTAGCTGATCGATCAATCACTTATCCTAAAGAGTTATAGAAGTTATATTAGTGAAAGTGGATAAATTTATTTTTCTTGTAGACTTTATTGTATTAGAAAGGAGGAGTGACAGTTGAAGTAAATAAGAAAAAATGAATTAATTCCAATAAGACAAGTTACTGGCTGTCGAATTTGTATAGACTATAGAAAATTAATTATTGCCATCAGGAAAAATCATTTTCCTTTACTATCTCTAGACCAAATGTTGGATAGATTTTCTAGTAAAAAAATATTACTGCTTTCTAGATGGAAATACTGGTTATCATCAAATTCTGATTGCTCCTGAGGATCAAGAGAAAACAACATTTACAAGTCCTTATGGAACATTTGCTTTTTGTAGAATGTCTTTTGGACTATGTAACACACCTACGACATTTCAAAGATGTATGATGTCAATTTTTTGTAATTTATATAAATGTGGAATGGAAGTATTCATGGCTGATTTCTCTGTATTCATAACTTCATTTGAATTATTTTTAAATAATTTAGAAAAAAATTTGTAACTATGTGAAAAAAGTCAACTTAGTACTAAATTGGGAAAAATATCAATTTATGGTCGTAGAAGGAATTGTACTTGGGCATAAAATTTATGAAAATGGAATGGGAGTAAATCCAGAAAAAATTCAAGTTATTGTGAAATTACCGCCTCCTACTACGACTAGAGGGTAAGAAGTTTTCTAAGACATGTTGGTTTCTACATGCATCATATAAAAAAAATTTCCAAAAATTACTAAGCCATTATGCCAACTTTTAAAAAATAATACAAAATTTAGTTTTAATGAGGAATGCATAAAAGCATTTGAACTATTGAAAGAAAAATTAATCACTGCTCCTATAATTGTTCCATCTGATTGGAAGAAACCATTTGAAATAATGTGTGATACTAGTGATCATGCTATTGGAGTTGTTTTAGGACAAGGNGTTATTGTGAAATTACCGCCTCCTACTACGACTAGAGGGTAAGAAGTTTTCTAAGACATGTTGGTTTCTACAGGCATTATATAAAAAAATTTCCAAAAATTACTAAGCCATTGTGCCAACTTTTAAAAAATAATACAAAATTTAGTTTTAATGAGGAATGCATAAAAGCATTTGAACTATTGAAAGAAAAATTAATCACTACTCCTATAATAGTTCCATCTGATTGGGAGAAACCATTTGAAATAATGTGTGATACTAGTGATCATGCTGTTGGAGTTGTTTTAGGACAAGGGTATAACAAAGTTTTTAAAGTAATATATTATGCTAGTAAAACTTTAAATGATGCTCAAATTAATTACACCACTACTTAAAGAGAGTTATTAGCTATTGTCTATGTCTTTGATAAGTTTAGACCTTACCTAGTTAGAGTTAAGTGTATAGTGCATATAGATCATTCTGCTATCAAATATTTGATGCAAAAGAAGGATGCTAAATCGAGATTAATTAGATGGATACTTCTAATGAAAGTGTTTGATTTTGTGGTAGTAGATAAAAAGGGAACTGATAATCAAATATCTTATCATTTGTCTAGAATAGAACAAAAAATATTAACTGATTTTGCAAATAAAATTTTAGAAACTTTCCCGGATGAGCAATTGTATAATATTGTTATAAAAAATATATCGTGATACGCAGATATAGTAAATTATATTGTGAGTTATATTCTGCCACCAGATGTAAAGAAACAACAATTAAGGAAATTTATTCATGATTCAAGATTCTATTTTTTGGATGACCCACATCTATACAAATAGTGTAGAAATTTGATCATTAGAAGGTGTGTGCCTTATGAAAAAACTGAACAAATAATTGAATGATGTCATGATTCTGAATTTGAAGGATATTTTGAAACTAGTAGAACTGCACATAAAATTTTGCAAGCTGGATTTTATTTACCTACTCTTTTTAGAGATGTTTATGAATATATTAAAATATGTGAACGATGTTAGTGAGTAGGAAATATTTCTAGAAGAAATGAAATGCCTTTGAAATACACATTGGAAGTTGAAATTTTTTATGTGGGAATTAGATTTTATGGGACCATTTATGCCTTCTTTTAGAAATTTATATATATTGCTTGTTGTTGATTATATGTCCAAATGGTTTANTTATGCTAGTAAAACTTTAAATGATGCTCAAATTAATTACACCACTACTAAAAGAGAGTTATTAGCTATTGTCTATGTCTTTGATAAGTTTAGACCTTACTTAATTAGAGTTAAATGTATAGTGCATATAGATCATTCTGCTATCAAATATTTGATGCAAAAGAAGGATGCTAAATCGAGATTAATTAGATGGATACTTCTAATGAAAGTGTTTGATTTTGTGGTAGTAGATGAAAAGGGAACTGATAATCAAATAACTTATCATTTGTCTAGAATAGAACAAGAAATATTAACTGATTTTGCAAATAAAATTTTAGAAACTTTCCCGGATGAGCAATTGTATAATATTGTTATTAAAAATATATCGTGATATGCAAATATAGTAAATTATATTGTGAGTTATATTCTGCCACAAGATGTAAAGAATCAACAATTAAGGAAATTTATTCATGATTCAAAATTCTATTTTTTGGATGACCCACATCTATACAAACAATGTAGAAATTTGATCATTAGAAGGTGTGTGCCTTACGAAAAAACTGAACAAATAATTGAATGATGTCATGATTCTGAATTTGAAGGATATTTTGAAACTAGTAGAACTGCACATAAAATTTTGCAAGCTGGATTTTATTGACCTACTCTTTTTAGAGATGTTTATGAATATATTAAAATATGTGAACGATGTTAGTGAATAAGAAATATTTCTAGAAGAAATGAAATGCCTCTGAATTACACATTGGAAGTTGAAATTTTTTATGTGGGAATTAGATTTTATGGGCCCATTTATGCCTTCTTTTAGAAATTTATATATATTGCTTGTTGTTGATTATATGTCCAAATGGTTTAAAGCTAATGTTGTACCTAAATGTCATGCTCAAAGTGTTTCAAAATTTTTAAATAAAAATATTTTTATAAGATATGAAATGCCGAGAGTGATTATTACGGATGAAGAATCCCATTTTAGGAAAAAGAGGGTCGAGAAACTGATTAGAAAATATAATATTATGCATAGATTCTCTACTGTTTATCATCCCCAAACTAGTGGTCTAGCATAAATATTAAATCATGAAATAAAGAAAGTTTTAGAAAAAGCTGTAAATCCTTATAAATTGGATTGGTCTGCTAGATTAGATATTGCACTATGGGCATATAGAACTACCTATAAGACTCCTATTGGAATGTCCCTATATAGACTTATTTTTGGTAAAACATGCCACTTACCAGTAGAGTTGGAACATAAAACATTTTGGGCTATTAAGGAATTTAATTTTAATCTAAAGGATGCTGGTGAGAAAAGATTATTACAACTCAATGAACTGAGAAAGCATTTTGGGCTATTAAAGAGTTTAATTTTAATTTAAAGGATGCTGGTGAGAAAAGGTTTTTGCAACTCAATGAACTTGAGTTAGAAATGAAGCATATGATAATGCAAAAATCTATAAAGAGAAAATGAAAATATGGCATGATCATAGGATTATAAAAAGGAACATTAAACTTGGACAAGAGTTTCTATTATATAACACTAGATTGAGATTATTTCCAGAAAAACNCTATTGTTGTACCTAAATGTGATGCTCAAAGTGTTTCAAAATTTTTAAATAAAAACATTTTTATAAGATATGAAATGCCGAGAGTGATTATTACGGGTGAAGAATCCCATTTTAGGAATAAGAGGGTCGAGAAACTAATTAGAAAATATAATATTATGCATAGATTCTCTACTGCTTATCATCCCCAAACTAGTGGTCTAGCATAAATATTAAATCATGAAATAAAGAAAATTTTAGAAAAAGCTGTAAATCCTTATAAATTGGATTGGTCTGCTAGATTAGATATTGCACTATGGGCATATAGAACTACCTATAAGACTCCTATTGGAATGTCCCTATATAGACTTATTTTTGGTAAAACATGCCACTTACCAGTAGAGTTGGAACATAAAGCATTTTGGGCTATTAAAGAATTTAATTTTAATCTAAAGGATGCTGGGGAGAAAAGATTATTACAACTCAATGAACTAAAGCATTTTGGGCTATTAAAGAGTTTAATTTTAATTTAAAGGATGCTGGTGAGAAAAGGTTTTTGCAACTCAATGAACTTGAGTTAGAAATGAAGCATATGATAATGCAAAAATCTATAAAGAGAAAATGAAAATATGGCATGATCATAGGATTATAAAAAGGAACAATAAACTTGGACAAGGGGTTCTATTATATAACACTAGATTGAGATTATTTCTAGAAAAATTGAAATCTAAATGGTTAGGACCATTCAATGTGATCAAAGTCTATCATTATGAAACTGTTGTAATTAAAGATCCTAAAATTGGAAGAATATGTAAAGTTAATGAGTGTCGATTGAAATATTATTATGAAGGGANCTAAATGGTTAGGACCATTCAATGTGATCAAAGTCTATCATTATGAAACTGTTGTAATTAAAGATCCTAAAACTGAAAGAATATTTAAAGTTAATGGGCGTCGATTGAAATATTATTATGAAGGGTACATACAACAATTTAAAGAAATTTTGATGTTGAGTCATCCTGAATAAACATTGGTACGTCGGGTTGACGACATTAAACCAAGCGCTTTGTGAGAGGCAACCTATATACATACATATATATATCTATATATCTTAGTATTTTGTTTAATAATTGTTCAAAGTATTAGGAAATAATAATACCTTAGAATCCTACACAATTTAATATATCATAAATCAAGATAAATATTGGTATTAGATGAAAATTTGGAAATGAATTGAACCAAAGATAAAACAGACACAATTATGGCTTTGGCGTCAACGGCGCCAGCATGGGCACCGATGATGCCCTTCTACAGAGCCATGGTGTCGACGGTGCCCAGTGTTGTTTTGGTGGTTGAAAAAGGTTTAGGTGGATTTTGGCAGGATCGCACATCAAAATAACTTCCTCAAGGTCTTTTTAAAGGCATGAAAATCATTTTGGCTGACAAGAAACTTCTAGATTTCAAAATCCATGGCTTTCAATTCTAGAAACACTTAAAGATATGGTGTTTTCAATCAAAGAAAGTTCATCTATTTTGACGCACAAAAATTATATAAAAAAGTCATCATAAAGAAGAGACATATCAAGGAGAGAGGCTTTGTCAATCATGGATTGAGTAATCCAAGTTCACAGATTGAGGAAATCATAGTACAGAGACGTTGGGAAGTTTTATACTACACTACCGCTACAATAGTTGTTCTAGTGGTAAAAGAATTCTACGCTAACCTACGTGAAATTAACCAAGGAGTCATCTTCGTTCAAGGTAAAGGCCTACCATTTACTCCGTCGCAAATTAATGATATGCTTATGATAAAAAGCATGTCGATTTGTCATTATAAAAACTTTATACCAATGAAGGATTTGATGTATGATGTATACCGATTTCTGACGGATGAAAGTGATAATTGGGAAATCAGAGATGAGGGGTACGTTAGTTTCTCTGCTTCACTGCTAAATTCAATATCTAAATAACGACATTTCTTCATCTCTACAAAACTGCTCCCTACAATGAAAATTAGTAAAGTTACATAATAAAGTGAAATTTTAAACTATTGCATTCAAATGGTAAAATGGAAATGAAGCATTGGATATTATCTTGGATCATTCATCACATGCTTTGACACCCTTAATGCCCTGTACAGTTGGAAGTTCACAAGTTTTGAAGAAGAAAATAAAGAAAATAGAAAGAGAACTTTAGAATATCATGGATGCAATGGGAAATCTTACTTACCTTTTTTATCACTTAGATTGGAGGATGAAAGAACACTTTGATCATAGAGGACATATTGAAGCAGGTTCAGTGCAGATGTTGAAGAAGAATGAATGGATTGATGAAAATTTAACTGATTAATTCCCGTACCAACCCTTCTACAATTTGTAAATACATTACCAGTTTATGGGATAAATTAGAGGAGGAGACAATACTGAAGATGAAGAGGAGTAATTAAAGAAGTTGGACTTCTCATTGTTTAAAATTAATTATATTTTTAATGTAATTGTGTTATATTTGCCTTGCTTTAAAACTCCTATAACTTTAATTGTATGTATAGTTTAGTTTTCAGCGTTCTAGTGTTATCTCTTAATTTTGACACTGAATTATAATGTGATTTGCTTTATGTATGTGTGAGTGTGATTAAAAGTATGTGCTTATAAAAATTTGGAATTTCATATATAAAAGTTGGTTTTCTGTTGTTTGTAAAAGCATTTGTTTGTGGATTATTTAAGGATGAATATTATTGTTTAGAAAGACTAATTAGACGTTGAAGGGAATTTGAAGTAAGTGATGTGCGAAAATTATGAAAATTTTTATTTTTGGCACAGGCGCCGACGGCGTCCGAGACCTGAAAATCCCTAAATACCTTGAAATTTTTGTGAAATGCCATTTTAACCCTTACGGTCACATTCAACCTTCAGTTTACACCCCTAGGGCATGCAAACACTTGAATTTAAAGGGATTAGAAGACAAAAAGAGTTTGGATTTCATGTTCTCTCGTTAAGAGCTACACTTTGAAATAAATTTTTTATTTCCACCAAGGATTTTTTCTACATTACCGAGATCCAAAATTTTAAAATTTTTTAGGAGATTTTGAGAAAATACTTTTGTGAAGGACTTTTACTTTGTGGATTTAAGTTTAGAACATTCCACATTGTGATTTTCAAAATTTTCAGAATTTATCTGAATTTTATTGATTTTTCTTCTTTCTTTCGAAGATTACAATGAAACCAGGGATGAGCAAGGGAGAGCGGAGATTGGAATTTGATGACCAAAAATTTGTCTACTACAAAGCTAGCATTCATTTCAATAGTCTACTGAATACAAAGAAAATAATTCTTGATCGAGTGTTCAAAAATCCAGGTGGTGAAGTCAAAAGATTAAGTGTTGCTCAGCAGTGGGAGAATTTATGTTACTTTACTACCAAGGATGTTATTAGTATAGTCATGCTGTTCTATGCAAATTTTAAGGAGACTTTTGATGACCATGTCTGTGTTCGTAGTAAAATGGTTGAATTCACCCCGAGGAAAATTAATGAATTTTATCAGTTGCAAGAAGCATTTCTTTGTAAGTACAACACATCCTCTGCTACAAAAAAGGCTTTGTATGAAGTTATTTCATTTCTTACTAATGGAAGAGGAGCTTGGAAAGTGAAGAATAATGTTAAGGTAAACTTCCCTGTTTCTATGTAAAATGTAATATCCAAGGCCTAACATTAATTTATATATGCCAGAATGATACCTACGAATCACCATAGTGAAGTTACTAAGGATAGAGCTATCCTAAAGTTATCTATACTTTAGATGGAAAGTCTAGATGTTGGATCTATAATCTATAGGAACATTTGTTCTATTTCTATGAGTGAGACGACTGGTGCATTAGCTTACCCTGCCCTTCTTTTCACATATGTGAACAGTCAGGAGTTAATTTTAGAATTGATGAGGAAAGGATTGAGCCTCTTAAACCTATTGGGACAACAAACATTAAAACCTATGAATCTCATGTTGGATGTAGAATGAGAAGTAGGAGTGGGGATATTCCTTATACTTTTAGCACCCCTACTCTCCAGGAACTTATGGAACATATGATGATCCAACAAGGAGATATTTTAGGGATGGAGAGCAGGATTGAAAATTTGGAGGCATGGAATGCACATAACGATAATTTAACAAAGCAAAAGTTTGAATATGATGATGCTATGGTTAGATACATGAGAGGGGGACTGATACACCTAAAATATATAGTATTTTTAGACACATTTTATACCTATTTTTGAGATATTGGGCTTTAATGGAATGCTACAAGTAAAAAATGGAAAAAATGCTTAAAGGAGTGAAAAAGGATCAAATTTAGAGCAAAAAGGTGAAAAAGTGTGCAAAAGAGTTTTGGTGCCTAAGCACCAGATCCGGCTCTTAAGCTCTGGTTAAACAGAGAAGGCTGTACCTAAGCGTCGAGACCCCACGCTTAAGTACCAGTGGCAGTTACTAGACGAGTAAAATTTTGTTTTCACGAATTTCGAAGAGGTTTTTGAGGCACGCATTGGCTTAATAGGGGGTTGTAACCACCATAGACAAAAATTATCATGAAAGGATGCATCTCTTGGGCAAATACATCGAATCAAGATACATTTTGATGAGATCCAAAGGCACCTCTTGGAAAACTATGAAAGAAAGAAGAGAGGACTTAGAAAAAGTCCTGAAAATATTGGCAAGTTTTGAAAGTTCTTTTCTGGGGAGTTAGTTCAGAGAGATTTTCAGAAACCACTTTTTATTTAATTTATCCTTTTTGTTATTTTTTTTTGAGTGACNACCTTAGAATCCTACACAATTTAATATATCATAAATCAAGATAAATATTGGTATTAGATGAAAATTTGGAAAAAAATTGAACCAAAGATAAAACAGACACAACTATGGCTTTGGCGTCGACGACGCCAGCATGGGCATCGATGATGCCCTTCTATAGAGCCATGGTGTCGACGGTGCCCAGTGTTGTTTTGGTGGTTGAAAAAGCTTTAGGTGGATTTTTGCAGGATTGCACATCAAAATAACTGCCTCAAGATCTTTTTAAAGGCATGAAAATCATTTTGGATGACCAGAAACTTCTAGATTTCAAAATCCATGGCTTTCAATTCTAGAAACACTTAAAGATATGGTGTTTTCAATCAAAGAAAGTTCATCTATTTTGACGCACAAAAATTATATAAAAAAGTCATCATAAAGAAGAGACATATCAAGGAGAGAGGCTTTGTCAATCATGGATTGAGTAATCCAAGTTCACAGATTGAGGAAATCATAGTACAGAGACGTTGGGAAGTTTTATACTACACTACCGCTACAATAGTTGTTCTAGTGGTAAAAGAATTCTACGCTAACCTACGTGAAATTAACCAAGGAGTCATCTTCGTTCAATGTAAAGGCGTACCATTTACTCCGTCGCAAATTAATGATATGCTTATGATAAAAAGAATGTCGATCTGTCATTATAAAAACTTTATACCAACGAAGGATTTGATGTATGATGTATACCGATTTCTGACGGATGAAAGTGATAATTGGGAAATCAGAGATGAGGGGTACGTTAGTTTCTCTGCTTCACTGCTAAATTCGATATCTAAACAATGACATTTCTTCATCTCTACAAAATTGTTCCCTACAATGAAAATTAGTAAAGTTACATAATAAAGTGAAATTTTAAACTATTGCATTCAAATGGTAAAATGGAAATGAAGCATTGGATATTATCTTGGATCATTCATCACATGCTTTGACACCCTTAATGCCCTGTACAGTTGGAAGTTCACAAGTTTTGAAGAAGAAAATAAAGAAAATAGAAAGAGAACTTTAGAATATCATGGATGCAATGGGAAATCTTACTTACCTTTTTTATCACTTAGATTGGAGGATGAAAGAACACTTTGATCATAGAGGACAGATTGAAGCAGGTTCAGTGCAGATGTTGAAGAAGAATGAATGGATTGATGAAAATTTAACTGATTAATTCCCGTACCAACCCTTCTACAATTTGTAAATACATTACCAGTTTATGGGAGATATTAGAGGAGGAGACAATACTGAAGATGAAGAGGAGTAATTAAAGAAGTTGGACTTCTCATTGTTTAAAATTAATTATATTTTTAATGTAATTGTGTTATATTTGCCTAAAATATATAGTATTTTTAAACACATTTTATACTTATTTTTGAGATATTGGGCTTTAATGGAATGCATTTTTGTTTCTTGCAGATACAAGTAAAAATGGAAAAAATGCTTAAAGGAGTGAAAAATGATCAAATTTAGAGCAAAAAGGTGAAAAAATGTGCAAAAGAGTTTTGGCGCCTAAGCGCCAGATCCGGCTCTTAAGCTCGGGTTAAGCAGAGAAGGCTGCGCCTAAGCGTCGAGACCCCGCGCTTAAGTACCAGTGGCAGTTACTAGACGAATAAAATTTTGTTTTCACGAATTTTGAAGAGGTTTTTGAGGCACCCATTGGCTTAATAGGGGGTTGTAACGACCATGGATGAAAATTATCATGAAAGGATGCGTCTCTTGGGCAAATACATCGAATCAAGATACACATGGACAAAAATTATCATGAAAGGATGCATCTCTTGGGCAAATACATCGAATCAAGACACACTTTGAAGAGATCCAAAGGCACCTCTTGGAAAACTATAACAGAAAGAAGAGAGGATTTAGAAAAAGTCCTGAAAATATTGGCAAGTTTTGAAAGTTCTTTTCTGGGGAGTTAGTTCAGAGAGATTTTCAGAAACCACTTTTTATTTAATTTATCCTTTTTGTTATTTTTTTTTTGAGTGACTGTAAAAGAGAAGAGATTCAAAGGAACTTAAAGAGTTTGTGGAGAGGACTTGAGATAAGTTTTTATCTTTTTGTTTTAGACTACTTTTGGTTTTAATTGAGACTTAGGACTTGAGATAAGTTTTTATCTTTTGTTTTAGACTACTTTTGATTTTAATTGAGACTTGTTATTGTTGAGATAAGTTTTTATCTTTTATTTTAGACTACTTTTGGTTTTAATTGAGACTTATTGTTGATAAGTTTTTATGTTTCTGTTTTGAGACTACTTTTGGTTTTAATTGAGACTTGTTGTTGGTTTGACTGTTTGGCGGAGGACTTGAGTTAAGTTTTTATCTTTCTTTTTTGAGACTACTTTTGGTTTTAAATGAGACTTTTTGTTGTTTGACAATGATTTTTAGTGTAGTTTTGTTTTCTCCATGAATTCTGAGTAGTTTTCTTTATCTTTCTTCTTAAAATGAGAACATTTGTTTTAGACTACTTTTAGTTTAAATTGAGACTTGTTGTTGGTTTGACAATGATTTCTACTTTTAAACTAAAGTGTGGGTTTTAATTGAGACTTGTTGTTGGTTTGACAATGATTTCTACTTTTAAACGAAAGTGTGGTTTCTTTAATCGAGACTTGTTGTTAGTTTGACAATGATTTCTTCTTTTAAATTAAAGTGTTGTTTTTCTCCATGGATTCTGAGTAGTTTTCTTTATCTTTCTTCTTAAAATGATAGGTAATTAAGTTTCTCCATGGATTCTGAGTAGTTTTCTTTATCTTTCTCCTTAAAATGATAAGTAATTAAAGTGATGGATGGTCCATGGATTATGAGTAGTTTTCTTTATCTTTCTTCTTAAAATGATAAGTAATTAAGTTTTGAATGGAGATTCTGTTTGGTGGAGGATTTGAGATAAGTTTTTATCTTTTTTTTTAAACTACTTTTGGTTTTAATTGTGACTTCGTTATTTGAGATAAGTTTTATCTTTTATTTTAGACTACTTTTGGTTTTAATTGAGACTTATTGTTGATAAGTTTTTATGTTTCTGTTTTGAGACTACTTTTGGTTTTAATTGAGACTTGTTGTTGGTTTGACTGTTTGGCGGAGGACTTGAGTTAAGTTTTTATCTTTCTTTTTTGAGACTACTTTTGGTTTTAAATGAGACTTTTTGTTGTTTGACAATGATTTTTAGTGTAGTTTTGTTTTCTCCATGAATTCTGAGTAGTTTTCTTTATCTTTCTTCTTAAAATGAGAACATTTGTTTTAGACTACTTTTAGTTTAAATTGAGACTTGTTGTTGGTTTGACAATGATTTCTACTTTTAAACTAAAGTGTGGGTTTTAATTGAGACTTGTTGTTGGTTTGACAATGATTTCTACTTTTAAACGAAAGTGTGGTTTCTTTAATCGAGACTTGTTGTTAGTTTGACAATGATTTCTTCTTTTAAATTAAAGTGTTGTTTTTCTCCATGGATTCTGAGTAGTTTTCTTTATCTTTCTTCTTAAAATGATAGGTAATTAAGTTTCTCCATGGATTCTGAGTAGTTTTCTTTATCTTTCTCCTTAAAATGATAAGTAATTAAAGTGATGGATGGCATGGATTTTGAGTAGTTTTCTTTATCTTTCTTCTTAAAATGATAAGTAATTAAGTTTAGACTACTTGTTGGATTGACAATGATTTCTACTTTTAAACTAAAGTGTGGTTTTAATGGATTCTGAGTAGTTTTCTTTATCTTTCTTCTTAAAATGATAAGTAATTAAGTTTTGGATAGATGTTGTGGAGAGTATTAATTCTTAATGCTGGAAGAAGCTGTGATGATTTNCTCCATGGATTCTGAGTAGTTTTCTTTTTCTTTCTTCTTAAAATGATAAGTAATTAAGTTTTGGATAGAAGTGGAAAAGAGTATTGATCCTTAATGTTGGAAGAAGTTGTGATGATTCAAATCCATGCACTTCATTTACTGCTTGATTTGGCCAATCCAGATATTAAAATTTATTGTGAGAACATGTAAGAACCGGGCTAGTGTTGTCTCAGTCAACAATTGGAAAAAATCACATGAGGTTGTATGAATAAGAATGTAGTTCATATGATTGATTCAAATAAATAGGGAAATATTCATTGATGGGTGTAGAGATAGAGGACTTTAAAGTGATAGGTTAAAGCCCCCAACTTAGTTTATTATTTTAGGTTCTGATACGAGAAGTGACAGGTTAAAGCCCCCAACTTGGTTTATTGTTTTAGGTTCTGATACGAGAATGTTAGCCAACAGGTGGAGGGAATCGACGGAACTGTAGAGTGAGAGCTAGTATCTTCCCTGCCCAGCTGGTCTTCAGATTTATTCAAACTTTAAATTAGCCAATGTTCTTTATAACATCTATAGTAAGGGCAAAGAACCTATTTGGCACAACACAATTTGCATACTTCCACAATAGAATTCCTATACTTATTACTTATTCACGATAAGAAGAAAGATATTTTCATATTAAGTATTTTTCTTCTACAAAAAATTTAGTTATCTTTTTAAGTTATTACTGTTTCGTTAAAATATAAAAAAAAATACCAAAAAAATTTACATTTTAAATTCCTACAATTTTTTTTTTAGTTTAAGTAATTATCATTTTAAAAATAGAAAAACTTTCAAAAAAATGCATATTGCATAATCTTCCCTGTGGGTTCAATATTCACGTCTTAATCAAAAAGTCTTATATTACTTGATAACNGTTAGAGGACTTTAAAGTGACAGGTTAAAGCCCCTAACTTAGTTTATTGTTTTAGGTTCTGATACGAGAATGTTAGCCCCCAAGTGGAGGGAATCAACGGAACTGTAGAGTGAGACCTAGTATCTTCCCTGCCCAGCTGGTCTTCAGAATTATTCAAACTTTAAATTAGCCAATGTTCTTTATAACATATATAATAAGGGTAAAAAACCTATTTGGCACAACACAATTTGCATATTTCCACAATAGAATTCCTATACTTATTACTTATTCACGATAAGAAGAAAGATATTTTCATATTAAGTACTTTTCTTCTACAAAAAATTTAGTTATCTTGTTAAGTTGTTACTGTTTCGTTAAAATATAAAAAAAATACCAAAAAATTTTACATTTTAAATTCCTACAAAAAAATTTTTTAGTTTAAGTAATTATCATTTTAAAAATAGAAAAACTTTCAAAAAAATGCATATTGCATAATCTTCCCTGTGGGTTCGATATTCACGTCTTAATCAAAAAGTCCTTTATTACTTGATAACGATACATATAATTGTAAGTAGTATCCAATATAAATATATATAAATTAAAAAGTTAAATTCTTATTTTTCTTCAGGATCAAGTTTTTGGTTTTGTTGCAAAATAAGAAAATATAAGTGAAAAATACCATAAAAACTGTTGCTATACTGTGAATAAGCATTAAGTATTCAGGGATCAAGTTTTTGGCGCCGTTGCCGTGGATAAAAATCTTTAAGTAGTGGTGTCAACTTCATAAATCCTTACATATTCAAAAATAACGNATATATATAAATTAAAAAGTTAAATTCTTATTTTTCTTCAGGATCAAGTCTTTGGTTTTGTTGCAAAATAAGAAAATATTAGTGAAAAATACCATAAAAACTGTTACTATACTGTGCATAAGCATTAAGTATTCAGGGATCAAGTTTTTGGCGCCGTTGCCGTGGATAAAAATTTTTAAGTAGTGGTGTCAACTTCATAAATCCTTACATATTAAAAAATAACAGGATCAATTTTTTGGCGCCACTGCCCGGGGAAGGGAAAGAAAGAAAACTAAGTAATTTTCTATTTTTAGAAAGTCTTATTTAAACTTTAAATATTGTATCTTATTTTGTATGTTTTATTTTATTTTATTTTATGTTTAAATATGTGTAGTTCATGTTCTGAAGGACTAGTGCCCTATGATTCTGAATTAGAAACAACTATTAGAAAAATTAGAAAAACCAAAAAAAATTAAAAATCTTAAAAAATCCAAAAAAATTATAGAAATGTCAAATCAAAATAATCAAAATGTTGAAATTCATCAAGAGTTTAGACCTTTAAGAGATTATGTCAACCCAACCNCAACTATTAGAAAAATTAGAAAAACCAAAAAAAATTAAAAATCTTAAAAAATCCAAAAAAATTATAGAAATGGCAAATCGAAATAATCAAAATATTGAAATTCATCAAGAGTTTAGACCTTTAAGAGATTATGTCAACCCAACTACTGAAATTCATAGAGAGTTTAGACCTTTAAGAGATTATGCCAATCCTACTGTAGATGAACTTTATTGTAGTATTCAAAAACCTACCTATTGGCTAATTCATTTGAGCTTAAACCTGCTATTATCCAAATGGTATCAAATAATCAGTTTGGTTGATCACCAAATGAAGATCCAAATTTACATCTTACTAAGTTTTTCAAATAATCAGTTTGGGGGATCACCAACTGAAGATCCAAATTTACATCTTGCCAATTTTTAATTGTGTGCTACATTTAAATATGATGGTGTTTCAGATGATGTCATAAGACTTAGGTTATTTCCTTTCTCATTGAGGGATAAAGCTAAGATGTGGTTGAATTTGTTAGCACCTAGATCTATCAGAACTTGGGGTGATTTAACACAAAAATTCCTTGCTAAATATTTTTCACCGTAAAAAACTGTGAAACTTAGAAATGATATTATATCTTTTAATCAGTTTAAAGGGGAATCTATTTATTAAGCATGGGAACGATTTAAGGAACTCTTAAGAAAGTGTCCACACCATGCTATTCCAGATTGATTAATAATTCAAACCTTTTATAATGGATTAATTAGTTATTTTAGATCTATTATCGATGCCATTGCTGGTGGTTCATTGATGTCAAAACCATTTCATGTCACTTATGCTTTAATTGAAGAGATGACTACTAATAATTTTCAACGGCCTTTTGAGTGGGTGAATCTAAAGAAAGTAGCCAATATTCATGAAATTGATGCATTTGCTTGTTAGCAAATCAAGTTGCTGCAATTTCAAGGAAGTTGACCAATTTGGAATGAATTTTTCTCAATAGCAAATCAAGTTACTGCAATTTCAAGGAAGTTAGACCAATTTGGAATGAATTTTTCTCAATCAATTTCCATGACTGAAGAGAATTCATTAGGTCAAATGGTAGATTATCAAACATTATTAGAGACTTTGAGTGCCATAAATAATAAGCAAAATGACCCATATTCCAATTATTATATTCCAGGTTGGAAGAACCATCCCAACTTTCACTCGAATAACAATTCGGGTGGTAATAATCAGCAATGAAGGAACAACCAAGTAAACTCATTATAAAACTCGAACAACCAAGGGAATAATAATTATAGATCTACTTATCCTCTAGGTATCAATAGTAATACACAATTTAAGGATAAGAAGTTGTCTATAGAAGAAGTGATGTTACAAATGGGTAATCAATTACAAAGTCAAGGAGCTACAATTAGAAATATTGAGAATCAATTTAGCAAATCAAGTTGTTACACTTCCTAGTAATACTGAATTAAATCCAAAAGACCAGAATAAACAGGAAGTAAAAGCCATTTACAACTTAGAAGTGGAAGAGAGTTGGAAGGTAGGATTCAAAAAGAGATTGAAGTAGAGAGAGAAGAAATTGAAGAATCAAAAGAGGACGCTCTGAAAGATTTTGAAAGACCTATTTCTCCGCCGAAAATTGATTTATAAAAACCACCACCTCCATTTCCTCAAAGACTTCGACAATAGAAGTTGGATAAGCAATTTTAAAAATTTTTGGAAATATTTAAGAAGCTTACAATCAATATTCCATTTGCTGAAGCCTTAGAACAAATGTCAAGCTATGTAAAGTTTATGAAGGATATTCTCAACAGAAAAAGGAAGTTTGAAGATAATCAAATTGTTGCACTTAGTGAGGAGTTTAGTGCTATAATTCAGAAGAAATTTTCTGAAAAGCTTAAAGATACTGGTAGCTTTACAATTCCATGTGCAATAGGAGACAAATTTTATAGGAAA
>JXCR01103546.1:25393-36329 GCA_002079205.1 Phalaenopsis hybrid cultivar | reverse complement strand
ATGACATCCACTAGTTCTTCTTCCTTTGGATTACAAAACAAAATGTTCCAAATTTGAGTCATTCCCATTTCACACCTCTTTATCTAGTCTTTGAAAAGTCCTATCCTTTGAAATCCTTAAAGAAGATATCCCCTGATTTTTATCGATAGTTTTCCTAGGTGACATCAGTTATCTAAGATGTAATTAACTATAGGGTCTTGCCCTTATAGGAAACTTTCAAGAACCCAGCTTAATATAAACCCTATTTAATTTTTTGTATTAAATAGGGGAACTTGTCGGTCAACATAAAAAATGGTTTTCTGCAGAATTAAACAGATGTCATAAATTCTTTAGTTTATTTAATCGAGTCTTACCAATGCGTAGTGTATCTATTCTTCGCGATGGATGCATTGCTTGTAGTATTATGCTCGTTTATTTAAACTACTAAGGATATGAGATCAGCTTGGTCTCGTATTTTAAAAACTCAAAATATTACTTATTAAAATTATATATATATAATAAATTAAATTGAGCGACGAGATTCCTATTCCAGCGACCGACAACTTATAATTCGGTGACGACAGTATCTAATCCTGATATTTTTTATATGTAAGGATTTATGAAATTGACACCACTACTTGAAGATTTTAATCCCCAACAATGATGCCAAAAACTTGATCCCAAGCAAAGTAAGATTTTAGTTTTATCTGTAAATGGTAGGGATTCTACATAAGTATATCTATCATTATCAAGTAATATAGGGCTTTTTGATTAAGCCCTGAATATCAATCCCACAGAGATCGAGGTTAATCATGATGCCTTTCAAGAGAAGTTGTAGTCTAGAATATCACGCCTTAGCTTGGAAGGTCGATAAGGGTTTGGTTTTGATTATATCCTACATTTATCACTATAATACCACTTCTACTCCTAAACTAAAATACCTGGTGAAAATCGAAAAGTGGGGTCTAATATATTAAAAGTACTCTTTCTCTTGCAATGAAATTAGTGGCATGTGTAAAAGTAAAGCAAGTAGTGAGAGAGTGTGTGTGACAAATAGGAACAATTATATTTTTTACCCTTGGTCAAGTAATATAAATAACATTGGCTAAGTCATTGTTTAAGAATCCTAAAGCNTTAGTTTAGATAACTTAGTTCTTTTTAACTACATTTCATTTAGTACACATTAAATTTACTTTAAATTTGTTTTGCTTACTTAAGTCTTATAGTTTGAATATTGTGTTTGACATTATAATCATAAGTATTTCCAACTCCCTGTGGGATCAATACTTAGGACTCCATTAGAGCACTTCATTACTTGAGCGATATGTATACTTGCATTATTATTATGGGTTTAGCAGCTTAGAGATTTTAAAAGATAAAATTATTTATACTAAATTTATTTTTATTGAGATTGAACTGCACATTTATTATTAGTATTCTCGTGTGTGTATTGTACCATTGAAAGATATTTACAACGCAAACCACAAAACTGCCCGCATCACCTATTTAATATATTTAAACCTTAATTACATCAGGTTTAAGTTAAATTAAACCCTAATTAGATCTTATCTCTATTAGACCTAATTAATCTCCTTAAACCTTAAATAAATTTTGTTTAAGTCAAATCAAACCCCGATTAGGTCTAATTCTTATTAGACTTAATTAATCTCCTTAAACCTTAATTACATTAGGATTAAGTTAAATTAAAACCTAATTAAGTCTAATCCCTATTAAACTTAATTAATCATATTAAACCTTAATTACAAAAGGTTTAAGTCAAATTAAACCCTAATTAAGTTCNGTGGGATCAATACTTAGGACTCCATTAGAGCACTTCATTACTTGAGCGATATGTATACTTGCATTATTATTACGGGTTTAGCAGCTTAGGGATTTTAAAAGATAAAATTATTTATACTAAATTTATTTTTATTGAGATTGAACTGCACATTTATTATTAGTATTCTCTTGTGTGTATTGTACCACTGAAAGATATTTACAATGCAAACCACAAAACTGCCCGCATCACCTATTTAATATATTTAAACCTTAATTACATTAGGTTTAAGTTAAATTAAACCCTAATTAGATCTTATCTCTATTAGACCTAATTAATCTCCTTAAACCTTAAATAAATTTTGTTTAAGTCAAATCAAACCCTGATTAGGTCTAATCCTTATTAGACCTAATTAATCTCCTTAAACCTTAATTACATTAGGATTAAGTTAAATTAAAACCTAATTAAATCTAATCCCTATTAAACTTAATTAATCATCTTAAACCTTAATTACAAAAGGTTTAAGTCAAATTAAACCCTAATTAAGTTTNGCCTCAAGTGCCTCTTTGAAAGTCTTCAAAAATGTCATTATAACCACCCCAAATCCTTCTCTAAAGTCCCTTTTATTATTTCTTATAAATTTCCTAAGAGACACACAAAGCACCGCTTCAAAAATTGTCTAAATCTGATGTATATCCTAGAAGATATATTGAAAACTATTTTTGCTGCTTAAACACCATTTTTGGGCTCTTGGTGGCACCTAAGAGCTATTTTAGGTTCTTAAGCACCAAGCACAGGCACTTAAGTGCCCAATTTCTGCCCCCATGGCTCCAGTGTTCTCCGGTTCAATCTGATTTACTCCAGTTTACTTTATTTTGGTTCATTTTTTCTCATTTTACCCCAATCACTCCATATTCTTCAATTTGATGTACCTACAACCAAAAACACAAGAAAACATATCTTTAAAGTGCAATATAATTATAAAATATAGCATGAAATATAGTACATTTTTAGGCACATCAGTATCCTCCTATCCTAACCGTGAAATTATGGACCAAACTCGGGATTAGTCAATGTTCTTTATGCACTNATCTTACATGTTCTCACAATAGATTTTAACATGCAAGTTGATCAAGTTTACATGTAAATGAAGAACAAAGTAGAAAACTTCATAATGTATTTTCACTCTACTCAATTCTATATCCTACACATGCATACTAATTCATTACAAGAGGGAAAAGTAAGAAAAATTACCCACTACACATGAAGAAACAACAAGAATTTTTCATTGAACAAGACTTTGAAACTATATAAACAAAGTACTAGATTCAAATCAAAATAAAATGAAAATACTTATCTATGATGGAAATCAAACTCTCCTTGTAAAGCAAAAGCAATCTCCTTACATTCCTCTCCAAGAAAAAAAGTGAAAAGAAAAGAAGAAATTTCGCTCTCTCTCTTTCTCTCTCACTTTATCGCCCCACTCGANAAACAACAAGAATTTTTCATTGAACAAGACTTTGAAACCATACAAACAAAGTACTAGATTCAAATCAAAATAAAATGAAAATACTTATCTAGGATGGAAATCAAACTCTCCTTGTAAAGCAAAAGCAATCTCCTTACATTCCTCTCCAAGAAAAAAAGTGAAAAGAAAAGAAGAAATTCCGCTCTCTCTCTTTCTCTCTCACTTTATCACCCCACTCGGGGCTCTCGGCCAAGCCTTTTTTTTCTTCTCCAAAACTTCTTCTCCTCTTCCAATTAGTTCAAGAGTCATTCTAAAAACATTTCCAAGCCTTATTTATAATTTTCCAAGAGTTTTCTTAAGTGACTCTTTAAAAGTGTCCATATTCAATGAATCTTCCATATGGTGCCTCATNCAATTAGTTCAAGAGTCATTCTAAAAACATTTCCAAGCCTTATTTATAATTTTCCAAGAGTTTTCTTAAGTGTCTCTTTAAAAGTGTCCATATTCAATGAATCTTCCATATGGTGCCTCAAGTGCCTCTTTGAAAGTCTTCAAAAATGTCATTATAACCACCCCAAATCCTTCTCTAAAGTCCCTTCTATTATTTCTAATAAATTTCCTAAGAGACACACAAAGCACCACTTCAAAAATTGTCTAAATCTGATGTATATCCTAGAAGATATATTGAAAACCGTTTTTGGTGCTTAAACACCATTTTTGGGCTCTTGGTGGCACCTAAGCGCTATTTTAGGTTCTTAAGCACCAAGCACAGACACTTAAGTGCCCAATTTCTGCCCCCATGGCTCCAGTGTGCTCCGGTTCGATCCGATTTACTCCAGTTTACTCTGTTTTGGTTCATTTTTGCTCATTTTACCCCAATCACTCCATATTCTTCAATTTGATGTACCTACAACCAAAAATACAAGAAAACATATCTTTAAAGTGCAATATTATTATAAAATATAGCATGAAATATAGTACATTTTTTAGGCACATCAGTATCCTCCTATCCTAACCGTGAAATTATGGACCAAACTTTGGATTAGTCAATGTTCTTTATGCACTGAAAGATGGTAAGGAATAGGATTGCTCCTAGTTTGCGCAAAATAATTTATATATACTCTTAATTGATTTTAATTTCTTCAGAATCCATATACTCATTGTAAATGGGAAGGATTTTTTCTTAAATTTGAACTCTTCATCACAAAAACTTTGTTTAGATTTCATAAGTTTGCTTTTGAAAGTTTACCAATTAGTTTAATTAAACTAGTTCCTTTTATTTGCATTTTATTTAGCATACACTTAATTATTTTAGATTAAAATTTCATACTTTAGTTTTGTTGTTTATATTGTGTTTTACACTATAGTCATAAGAATTTACCTATAAGCATTTCTAACTTCCCTGTGGGATCGATATTTAGGACCCTATTAGAACCCTTTATTATTTAAAGTGATATGTGTACTTGCGTTATTATTAGTGGACTTGGCAATTTAAGGATTTTTAAAAGAAAAAATTATTTTTATTAAAGTTATTTTTGTTGGGTTTACATTACATATTTATTATTATAACTCCTCTGTGTATTTTATAATATTCAAAAATATTTTCAAAATTAACACACAAAAATTTGTCGCATCAGGGGGGGTGTGAGATTGAGAGGAAGGTTTTAACGTGAGAGAGAAGACTTGGAGAAGAGAGGATCTTCTTTTAAGGTTGTAAGAANTATTTATTATTATAACTCCTCTGTGTATTTTATAATATTCAAAAATATTTTCAAAATTAACACACAAAAATTCGTCGCATCAGAGGGGTGTGAGATTGAGAGGAAGGTTTTAGCGTGAGAGAGAAGTCTTGGAGAAGAGAGGATCTTCTTTTAAGGTTGTAAGAAGAGAGAGAATGTGAGATATTTCTTCTTCATTACACTTCTAAGAGAGAATTGAGTGTGATTGTAAAGAGAGAAAGCGCTTAAAGGGAACTTTTAAGGATTTGCTTGAGAAGGAGTGTGAGATAAGTTATGTTATTTTCTTGTATTATTTTGTAAACTCGTCTTTATATATGAAATCAATGTTTTGTCGTATCCTTCTCATGAATTCTGTGTAGTCTTCTTTATCCTTCTCCCTACTATGAGATATAGTTTTGTGAAGAATTAGTTTTGTTTTGTAAGGTTTTAAATGTAAATAAATTGTGATGATTCAAACTCTGATCTTTATTTACATTTCAATCTGGCCAATTGAAAGGTTAAAATTTTTTGAGAAGCATACGATCTGAAAGGGCTATGCTTTCTACAACAAGGTAAGAGTAACATTCAATTTCATGGGTGAGATTGTAATTCATGGGCTTGCGTGAAAATAAATAGAGAAATATACTTTGATGAGAGCAAAATTGGATATTTTAGGGTGACAGATTAAAATCCCCAATTTGGTCCAATTGCTANTTTCTTCTTCATTACACTTCTAAGAGAGAATTGAGTGTGATTGTAAAGAGAGAAAGCGCTTAAAGGGAACTTCTAAGGATTTTCTTGAGAAGGAGTGTGAGATAAGTTATGTTCTTTTCTTTTATTATTTTGTAAACTCGTCTTTATATATGAAATCAATGTTTTGTCGTATCCTTCTCATGGATTCTGTGTAGTTTTCTTTATCCTTCTCCCTACTATGAGATATGGTTTTGTGAAGAATTAGTTTTGTTTTGTAAGGTTTTAAATGTAAATTGTTTGTGATTATTCAAACTCTGATCTTCATTTACATTTCAATCTGGCCAATTGAAAGGTTAAAAGTTTTTGAGAAGCATACGATCCGAAAGGGCTATGCTTTCTACAACAAGGTAAGAGTAACATTCAATTTCATGGGTGAGAATGTAATTCATGGGCTTGCGTGAAAATAAATAGAGAAATATACTTTGATGGGCGCAAAATTGGATATTTTAGGGTGACAGATTAAAACCCCCAATTTGGTCCAATTGCTTGGAAACAAAAGTAAGATTGTTAGCCCTTAGGCGAGGGAGAAATGAGAGCTCTGAAGTGGCAGTCTGTATCCTCTGAACCTAACCACGGATTTATTGACCAAACTCTAGATTAGTCAATGTTCTTTATGCAGTCTCAGAGGGTAAAGAATAGGATTACTCTTATTTAGAACAATATAATTTTATATCTATTTTAAATGATTTTAATTTCTTTACACTCCATAAACTCATTGTAAAGGGGAAGGATGCTTTTTTAAATTTGAAATCTTCGTTTCAAAACTTTTTTTAGTCTTTATAAGTTTACTTTTAAAGTTTAGCAATTAGTTTAGATAACTTAGTTCTTTTTAACTACATTTCATTTAGTACACATTAAATTTACTTTAAATTTGTTTTGCTTACTTAAGTTTTATAGTTTGAATATTGTGTTTGACATTATAATCATAAGTATTTCCAACTCCCTGTGGGATCAATACTTAGGACTCCATTAGAGCACTTCATTACTTGAGCGATATGTATACTTGCATTATTATTACGGGTTTAGCAGCTTAGGGATTTTAAAAGATAAAATTATTTATACTAAATTTATTTTTATTGAGATTGAACTGCACATTTATTATTAGTATTCTCTTGTGTGTATTGTACCACTGAAAGATATTTACAATGCAAACCACAAAACTGCCCGCATCACCTATTTAATATATTTAAACCTTAATTACATTAGGTTTAAGTTAAATTAAACCCTAATTAGATCTTATCTCTATTAGACCTAATTAATCTCCTTAAACCTTAAATAAATTTTGTTTAAGTCAAATCAAACCCTGATTAGGTCTAATCCTTATTAGACCTAATTAATCTCCTTAAACCTTAATTACATTAGGATTAAGTTAAATTAAAACCTAATTAAATCTAATCCCTATTAAACTTAATTAATCATCTTAAACCTTAATTACAAAAGGTTTAAGTCAAATTAAACCCTAATTAAGTTTTATTCCCTATTAGACCTAATTAATTTTTTTAAACCTTAATTACATTATATTTAATTTAGACTTAACCTAATTAGGTCTAACACAAATTAGAAATAATTAATCTAATTAAATCTTAACTACATTAGGTTTAATTAACCCTGAACATAGTTAGGTCTAACCTAAATTAGACCTAATTAATCCATTAAACCTTACTTACATTAGATTTAAAAAACATTCAAACCCTAATTTGGTCTAATCCCCATTAGACCTAATTAATCTTCTTAAACCTTAATTACATTAGGATTAATTTAAATTAAACCCTAATTAGAATTAATCCCTATTAGATCTAATTATGCCCCTTAAACCTTAATTACATCAGGTTTAAGTTAAATTAAACTTTAATTATAGTCTAATCCCTATTAAACCTAGTTAATTTCTTTAAACCTTCATTACATTAGATTTAATTTAGAGTAAATCTAATTAGGTCTAACCCAAATTAGACCTAATTAATCTAATTAAATCTTAACTACATTAGGTTTAATTAACCTTATACATAATTAGGTATAACCCAAACTAGACCTAATTAATCCATTAAACCTTACTTTAGGTTTTATCAACTTCCAAACCCTAATTAGGTCTAACTTAAATTAGACTTAATTAATATAATTAAGTCTTATTCACATTAGGCTTAATTAAACTATAAAGTCTAATTTGTTCTAACCTAAATTGACCTAATTAAACTAATTAAACCTTATCTACATTAGGTTTAAGTAATCCCTAAACAACGACTATGTCTAACTTAAATTAAACTTAAAACATCCATTAAGTCTTACTTAACTTAGGCTTATTCCTTTAACTTAAACACTTCAGTTCAACTTACATTGAACCTAAGTCAACTTAAATTTTAGGTTCAACCTACATTGAACCTAAGTCAATTTAAACTTTTAGGTTTAACCTAAATTGAACCTAAGTCAACTTAAATATTAGGTTAAACCTACATTGAACCTAAATGAACATAAACCCTTAGGTTCCATCTACATCGAACCTAAGTTAAAACATAAACTCCTAGGTTTAACCCACATTGAACCTGTTAAAACCTAAACTCTTAAGTCTATCTTATATTGAACTTAAATCGATATAAACCTTAGGTTCAATCCATATTGAACTTAAGTCAACTTAAACCAAATCTTAGATTCAGCCTACATTGATTCTAAATCAACCTAAACCTCAGGTTCAACTTAAAATGAACCTAAATCCTCTAAAACTTTAAATTCCTACCTACATTGGACTTAAACCATCCTAAACTTTAGGTTCTACCAACATCGAACCTAAATCACTTCATACCTTAAGTCCTACCTACATTGGAATTAAACCATCTTAAACTTTAGGTTCTACCTACATTGAACCTAAACCACTTCATACTATGGGTCCTACCTAAATTGAACCTAAAACTATCTCTAATCCTTAGGTTGTACATAAATTGAACCTAAGTAATATTAAATCTAAAGTCCTACCTACATTGAACTTAAAAATCNACTTTAAGTCCTACCTACATTGGAATTAAACCATCTTAAACTTTAGGTTCTACCTACATTGAACCTAAACCATTTCATACTATGGGTCCTACCTAAATTGAACCTAAAACTATCTCTAATCCTTAGGTTCTACATAAATTGAACCTAAGTAATATTAAATCTAAAGTCCTACCTACATTGGACTTAAAAATGTTAAACTTTAGGATCTATCTACATTGAACCTACATACCCTAGGTTCTAGCTAAATTGGCCCTATAACTATCTCTAACCTTAAGTTTCACCTAAATCAAACCTAAACCATCCTTAGGTTCTAATGACATTAAACCNGGATCTATCTACATTGAACCTACATACCCTAGGTTCTAGCTAAATTGGCCCTATAACTATCTCTAACCTTAATTTTCACCTAAATTAAACCCTAAACCATCCTTAGGTTCTAATGACATTAAACTTAAATTATTAAGTCTCACATAAACTTCTTTAGACATAACCAACAATTAGATCTAAAATAAATAACACAATGAATTAAAACTAGCATATAAATTCAATTTTCCAACCCACCGACATAAACATAAAATTTACTTTAAAAGACATTAAAACTTAAATTTGAATCTAAAAATATAATTGGAATACCAGCATTCAAATCTACGAAGATCTCTTGGATGACACAATCTATAGTTGCTGACAAAAATCTTTCGGTCCTGGTTTAAACACCTTTCAGACTATGTAGATTTGAATNTAACACAATGAATTAAAACTAGCATATAAATTCAATTTTCCAACCCACCGACATAAACATAAAATTTACTTTGAAAGACATTAAAACTTAAATTTGAATCTAAAAATACAATTGGAATACCAGTGTTCAAATCTACGAAGATCTCTTGGATGACACAGTCTATGGTTGCTGACAAAAAATCTTTTGGTCCTGGTTTAAACACCTTTCAGACTATGTAGATTTGAATACCCTCACGGCCCCGAGACAATGGAGCCATAGACATCTTGACTGAGTTGTTTAAAAATTTACTCAATCAATTAAAATTAATAAATTAAAACATGATTTTATGCTAATTATGTTCTATTTTTCAGGTTAACTGGAGACAAGAAATAAATTACACTTTAGATTTGCTTTTCATGTTATTAGGGTGTGCTAACTCTGTCTTGCAGGAACGACATTCTGAAGTGAAAAGGGTGAACCTCAAAGCATAAATGACAAATCAAAATAAAAATAAAATGACAAATCAAAATAAAAACAAAATGACATTAACAAAAACTAAACAGCAAAATAGTATCGTATTCTTAGAAACTGTTATCTTAGGCTCAAACATTGATATTTCTTTCCTTGATCTTGACATTAAAATTTTCTTAANAGACAAGAAATAAATTACACTTTAGATTTGCTTTTCATGTTATTAGGGTGTGCTAACTCTGTCTTGCAGGAATGACATTCTGAAGTGAAAAGGGTGAACCTCAAAGCATCAAAACAACAATAACAAAACAACGACAACAAAACAACAACAAAGCAACAAAACAAAATGACATAAATAAGACATAAAAAAAATAAAATGACAAATCAAAATAAAAATAAAATGACAAATCAAAATAAAAATAAAATGACAAATCAAAATAAAAACAAAGTGACATTAACAAAAACTAAACAAAAAAATAGTATCATATTATTAGAAACTGTTATCTTAGGCTCAAACATTGATATTTCTTTCCTTGAGCTTGACATTAAAATTTTCTTAGAGAATGAATGTTAACATTAATCAGGGGTTTTCTTAGGCAACTTTGATTGTTTGAGATGTAATTAACTATAGGAGCTTGCTCATATAGGAGAACGAAGAACTCAGAATAGATAATATACTTATATCTCTAGTTATCAAGTTTTTCATTTGATTTTCCTTATACAAGAATTTATTTTCTCTATATGTTCACCGCAATGAAAATCATCCCTACATTTCCTTTTTCTTTTATTTTCTATTTTTAGCCCTTTTCCTTCCTTCTTCGAGATTCTTAATATCTAAGGATCTTTCGTATGATTCATAAAAATAAGTTACTTAGAGAATATGACAATATGATAGATAAAAAGAGCGGCGACTCCTCGACAATAATGACACCAATAATCGACATTCAACATGAGGAAATTGTCAGCAATGGTGGCGACAGGTATGGGCAACGACACCGTCTTCCAAGTCAATTTTGATGATTGGATCCTTCAATTCAATTGTCTTGCTAACTCTTCTTCGCCCTCAT
>JXCR01103542.1:9359-21023 GCA_002079205.1 Phalaenopsis hybrid cultivar | reverse complement strand
CAAAAACTTTTTATCAAGAGGAGAAAAATAGGAGCGAAATCAAGTGGAAGCAAGATAGAGCTTACTTGTTAAATATATGTAACAAGAATTTGTAAAAGTAATTCATGCATTTAAATTAAAATTGGTCAAATATAAGTTTTTTTTTTTCTTGAACTTGAAACCTAATGGCAGTTTCAGTTTTATTTTTTTTGCAAAAAATAAAATGATATATCCAAAAATAAAATTAACAAAATTGAGTATTTTTTGTTTTTTATTTAAAAATATTGAATTTTTTACTGCAAATTACGAGGCGAAATTCTTTCTAATTACATACACATTTTATTGAATTCAAATTAGAGAGGTTATCAGTACATAAAATGATAAAAATACATATTTATGTAACTTAGTAATATTTTTTTAGAATTTAGGAAATAAAAAATATGATTAATATTGTATTTTTAAAATAAAATGTAAAGTGATATTTTTTGCTAATCATTAACAAGAAATGAGATAAATAAAAGAGCATTTTAATATTCTTAAAAAGGAATTTTAAGACAAAAATAATAAATAATACAAAAGTAAATGTAACACTTCAATTAAGGGAAAAAAAAAAGAAAAAAAAATAATTTAAAGTATTTATCAAACAAACGGTTTTATATCAAATAGGAATTAAATAGTCAATATAAATAAGAGAAATTATAAAAACAAATAAATTAATAAATCTTTATCATATTATTATTGACCTCACTTTTGATTGAGGTCTAGTTTCCTCCTTAGTAGACTAGGCTCTAGTCATAAGACTTTCCTATTGACTATTCCTAGAGGACTAGTAAATGAACTCTCACCACTAGAAACTCTAAACTCTTCTTTGCTCAACTTGAAGTTTCACATTTTGGTCATAACCTCTAGCAGTTAGTACGTGTGGTCAATGTAGAGAAGCTCAAGGGGAGTTCCCATAAAATTTCTTAGCCTCTGGTGGTGTGGTCTTGGTTACTCTCACTCACACACTTGCACATTACACTTCCACTCACTACCTCAATCCCAAGCCTACCTGACTCTGACCGCTTAACCCTTCTAGCTAAGACCAGTACATGAAAGACCCAAATTAGAGGATTCCATTGGTCCATAGCTCAAATAGGTGGTTGACACCTCACTTTCACCAAAATACCAAACTTAGCCTTTTGCCTCCATATCTACCGAATTTACCAAATTGCCCTTAAAACTCCAAAACTCCTAATTTCACCCAAAACACCTAAATTTGTTCAAAAAACATCTCAAACAATTTGAAACCACTCAAATTGCCCAAAACCTCCCAAAATTACTAAAATACCCTCTCAAATTGCCAAAATTACCAAAATACCCTTGGTGGCCCAAACTTTTCCAAAGCCTTTAAAATCATTTCAAATGTCCCTAAAACCAATTGTATCCTCTAAGTGAACCCAATTTGACCCATTTTGACCAAAACACCTAAATTGCCTTTAAAAGCCAAATTACCCCAATTCACCCTAAATGTCCCCCAATTTGATCCCAATCTTCTCCATTTTTAATTTTAAACTCCAATTCATCATGACCAAACTCAATTGAAACCAAATCCAAGCCCAATTAATCCACATTGGAGCCTAATTTTATCCCAAGTCAAAAAGCCCCCATTTTACCCAAAATTAAAATCTCACCCAATTGAACCTTAAATCTATCCAATTGCCTCAATTTTGCATCATGAACTCTTCAAAACACATCCACATACCAATTTGAACCTTCAATTGGTCTTGATCAAGCCCCAATTTTACTCAAAACCAACTTGGACCAACATCCCCAATTTAGCTATATCTCCAAATGTCCCCAAATTGAATGCCCAAACCCAAAAATTTGCACCCAATTCATGTTGAAAACTCTTCATAACATCCCTCTAGACCATTTTTAACTATCAATTTGGACTTGGCCCAACTCTAGCCTAACTCAAACCCAAGTTTAACCCAATATCCTTAATTTGGTCAAATGCTCAAAATCATTCAAATTGACCGATCAAATTAATTCAAAATCACTCCAAATCTTTTCTAAACTCTTTATGAAATTCATCTACACCAAGTTGCTTGATCAATTGAGTCCAATGTCATGGGTAACCCAACCCAAACTCAACTTCAAGCCAATTTGACCCAAATTGAACCCATGCACCAAAATTGACCAAGCCATTTCAAATTGATCAAGCTAAGTCTTTTACAACCAACTTCCTGACAGAGGAGCTATAGACCAATGGTCCCATAATTTAAGGGATTTCACCCATATTTGACCTAAACTTGAAATATCTTCTCCATCATTGCTAACCCTTAAGGGTTAATCATAATTAGCCACCCCTTGACCTCCCTGAGCTCAGAGATGACCAGACCTTGGCCAGACACCACCACAAACATAGGAAAAAAGTCACCCCAAAGGAGCCCCAAATGGCCAAAAGGCAAAATTTGAGCTCCCTTACTTTGCTCTATCCAATATGATGCTTGTGTCTTTCTTCCCTCCACCTTAGCAAGCTATAACACTCATCAGATCCCCTGAGCTCCACCAGGTAGCCATGGCTTTAAATTGACTTCTCCACGGCCAAAGAAGAGAGAGCTTGAAACCTTGGGGAAACTCTGCCAAAATCTCACCAGAGCCTCTCCAAACCTTCATAAGTTCAATCCCCTTGCTCTCAGCCACTCAAAACCACCCCACAGAGCAAATTTCTTCACTGAAACTTGTCCCAAAACTAGGACAGATTTCTCCACACCTCCACAGTCCACCAAAGTTCAATTAACTGTACTCACACAATCACCAGAGTGAGAGCAGTAGATTCCCCAAAAAAGCCTCATCACAGCGAGCCCCTAGCACAAACTTTGATCAACACGTGAAATTGAGCTTTATCGAAATCATACGTAGATAACTTCATTTGGAGGTTCGTTGGACCCAATCAAATCTGCCATACCATTTGGTTGAGGCCTCCTCTCTCAGACAAAGGTATTGAACATCAACCTTAAACCTAGCTTAAGTTGATTTTTCATACGTATTTATTGTATTTCATACCGTATAAATTTATGGATAGACGCATCATGAGTAGATGAAGGTTTAGAAATAAACCCCATGTGATTTGGTTGAGTTTAGCTTGAGATCTTAAGGTTTTAGTGTAGACGATTTATGGGGACGATGAACGGATGTCGTCCGATCGCACGTTTATTCAATGGATGGTCGTGATGGAGTCGGACGAGCAGATGGATCCAAAAGGCTGGCAAACGAGGCAGCTACGTAGCTTGCAGCGTCAAATAATGGAGCGTCGCGTGGAGACTTTGAAGATGTCGAGGTTAAGTTGGCGCCGCGTGGATAAGTAGAAAAATATGGATTTATTTAATTTATTTAAGTACAAGAACTTAAAAAATCCATATATTTTCATAGAAAAATTATAAAAATAATCGCTAAGCATAAGGAAGAGAATATTTCTTGAATATATTTGCTTAATCTTTGGTTTTAATTAATTAAATATCCTTTGTGGTATTTCAATTCATTATCGCTAAGCATTGCTCATCATGACTTGAAATTTTGAGGGTTTGTTCCTCATGACAGGGGCTATGTTCTTTGACTTTTCCAAGGTAAGAGAGCATTTCTGTGCTTCTAACCCGAGTTTTAAAGTTAGGATGACTATTCTAGCTTATTTTAATTATATAAATTAAAATATCACTTGAAAAAATTATGGGATAAATTTTAGTAAGTTTTCTATGGTCAAAGAAGTCTAAAAAAAATATAATGAGGGTTTGAATAATTCTATAAATTTCCATATTTAATTAAATATATATATCTTGTATTAATTTATTTAAATTAAATGAAAATTAAAAATCAACAAAAATCAATTTCACATTGTGTATTAAACTCAAGTTAACCCACTATAAGAATTTGAAAATTATTTAATTAAATTTAAGCACTAAAGTTGATTTTCTAAGAAACATTGTATTTTTGCACAAAAATAATTATATTAATTTAAATACACTTAGGAAAATTGTGAAAAGTGGATTTCTGAGTTTCTTATGATCTGGAGCACTTAGAAAGAATAAAAGTAATTTTTGATAAAATACTTGATTTTTCAGCTATATTTTGAATTAAAGATAATTTAAAAAATAGTTAAAAATTTTAAAATTACTTAAAATCTTTAAAAATATTCTTAATGGTTTTTTGATCACTTGAGAATCATTAAAATATTTTTCCTAATTTTTATTAGTTAAAAATAAATTTCTAAAGGCTTAAAAATGCATTTTTCTATTCTTCTCATTAAAACAATTGTAATAAATAAATTAAAAATCATAAAAATATAAAATTTATTTCGCTGAGTTCTTTGGATTCAAAAAGGTTTAATAAAAAATATAAAAAATGATTTTTTTTTGTAAATAAAAACATATTTTCCATTCAAATTAAATCATAAAAATCATTAAATAATTTTTTTTACATTTTCGATAAGATGCTGTTAAGGGGATTCAACCAAAAGAAAGAGAGAGTCCTTGGATCCAATAAATTACTTATGAAAGTTGGAGAATTAGTAACAACCACTAAGTTTCATATCATCGACACCGATACCTCTTTTAATGGTCTACTGGGTTGATCATGAATTCACGAACACAATATGGTTCCATCGTCTCTACACCAATGCATTAAGTATTACAAGGAAGGTCAAGAGTATTGCATCAAAGGAGATTTGCAACCGTTTTTAGTTCATGAAGTTGGCATTCATGAAGACGCCACTTACTTTGCTCCTCTAAAGAAAACTGTATTTTCTCGTGAAGTTGTGGCAAATGAAGTGGAAGATTCAAAGGAATCATAAAGAAGAGACTATTCAACTCCTCTTCGACAATCTACTATCATTTCTTCACAACGAGGTGGTAGAGGTTCTTTTAACCCATATACCCGAGATCGAGGCCTGGGCCGTGGACGAGGAAGAGCCAATGCGATTGTTGAACGAACTAAGCTGACCATCGATATTGATCATGAAGAGAGTTCCAAGGAGGAAACGATGACGATAAAACAAAAGAAACCATAGTACAATATATCCTTGGAAGCTATGGAGAAAATTTAATATGAGACAATATATGATTGGATAAACCATTATGTGAACGCCATGACCGTTACTCCGATTCACCCTTAAAAGGTCGAGAGTTTAGAGGTCAAGCAAGTCTGTAGCGCTGCTTCAAAGCCAATCAATTTTTACCGTGCTTCTATTTCTACTAATCTCAACAATTATGTAAATTTAGAAGAGGATTCTAATGAATTAATAGAATTACTTTTGGTTACTTTTCTCATTGTGTACAAAATTTGATTCAATAGGGATATTTGCTAAAACAAATGCCGAAAGATAAATTACAACTTTTTGAAAAATTATGGTATGTTAAATGCCGATCTCCCAATTAGAAAGAAGGTCTCAGATTTGGTATAGTAGAACCAGTCGATGATTCAAAATTTTGCATGGTTATTACTAGTGAGTCGAATGAGGACTGGCACAATCTTGAGGATGACTAAACCGATCAGCTGATAGAGGACGCTCTGCCAGCATTTGAGGAAGAAATTAAATCAACAGTTGATGAATTGAAAGAAATCAATCTCGAGACCGAGGAGCAACCCCGACCAAGCTTCATAAGTTCCTTACTTGACAAGGAAGAGTCCATAGAACAGATAAAGTTATTACAGAATTTAAAGTTTGCTTCACTTGGAGTTGTGATGAAAGTCAAGGACTGTCAGCATAAGTTGCAGTTCATAAGCTAAGGGTAGACAAAGATATAACCCCAATGAAGCAGACTCACAGAAGGATGCACCTCAAGATAGAGCAGCAAGTTATTGCCGATGTGAAGAAGTTAATAGACACTAACTTTTTAAAAGAAGAGCAATACCCCACAAGGTTGGTTGACGTTGTGCCAGTTAAGAAGAAAAATCGATAAATCCATGTATGTGTCGATTTCAGAGATTTAAATTAAGCATGTACAAAAAATGAATTTTCGTTATCGATACCAGAAATGATGGTGAACATTGCATCGACAGATATGATTTTCTCATTTTATGGATGGATCATCGGGATACAATCAAATAAAGATGGCTTTGGAAGATACAATACTTACAACATTCAGGATGCCGATTCGGATCTTTTGCTACACAATAATGTCATTCGGGTTAAAAAACACTAGAGCAATATATCAATGATCTATGACAAAGATTTTTGATGATCTCATTCACAACCAAGTGGTGTTCTATGTGGATGATTCGGTCATCAAAAGTAAATAGAAAATGGATCATTTGTATTATTTGAGGGTCGTGTTCGAACTATTACGACAATATAATCTTAAGATGAATCCTTTAAAGTGTGCCTTCTGTGTTACCTCCGGGAAGTTTCTAGGATTTATTGTTCGTCATTGAGGAATCGAGATCAACCTGGGTAAGATTAAAGCTATCTTGGAAATGCCTCCTCTCAAAGCCATGAAACAACTATGTTCCTTCTAAGGAAAGTTGACATATCTGAGAGGCTTTATTTCTAATGTCTCAGGGAGGTATCAACCCTTCTTGGCATTAATTAAAAAGGATGTCAAATTTGTTTAAAAAGAGAAATGTCAGCGGGCTTTTGAGAACATTAAACAATATTTAATGAAACCCCCTATTTTGGCAGCCCTTATTCAGGGAAAACCGTTGATACTTTATACTGCGGCCTTAGATGACGCTCTCGAAGCCCTGCTAGCTTAGGTTAAAAAATAGGGAAAGAAAAAAACACTTTATTACTTGAGTCACCATCTAATACCAATGGAGGTCAAGTATTCGTTTATCGAGAAGCATTGTATAGCTTAAATTTTGGCTGCCCAAAAGCTTAAACACTATATGCTTTCTCATAAGATTACCCTTATTTTAAAAGTTAATCCATTGTAATATTTGATGACTCGACCAATACTTTCTAGACTTTTAGCAAGATGGTGTTGACCTCACTTTGGGTTGAGGTCTAGTTCTTCCTCTTTAGTAGCTTAGGGTCTAGCCATATGACTTTCCTGTTGACTATTCCCAGAAAACTAGAATAGGAACCCTCACCATTAGAAATTCCAAACACCTCTTTACTAAACTTGAAGTTCCACATAGTGGTCCTAACCTCTAGCACTTAATAGGTGTGGTCATTATGGGGGAGCTTAAGGAGAGTTACTATAAGACTGCTTGACCTTAGGGTTGACCCTGGGAGTTGGTCTAGAGCTAAGGTACTCACCTCACTCACAATCACTCACAAATATAAACCTAAAATTTCTTGACTTTTTTCCCTTAATCATTTGGGAGACTCATGTAGATGGTCCCCTAAACCCACTGACCCTAGGCTAGGGTTTAGCTAAGACCAATACATATAGGACTCAAATGGGGTTTTGATACACCTAAAATATATAGTATTTTTAGACAAATTTTAATATCTATTTTTGAGATACTACGCTTTTATGGAAGGTATTTTTGTATTTTTCTTCCAGATTTGATACAACTAAAATTTGGAGCAAAAATGTGAAAATTTGTGCAAAAGAGTTTTGGCGCCTAAGCGCCAGATCCGGCGCTTAAGCGCCTAGAGAAGGTCACGCCTAAGCACCGAGACCCCACGCTTATGTGCCAATGGTAGTTACTAGAGGATTAAAACCAATTTTCACCAATTTCGAAGAGGTTTTTGAGGCATTCATTGGCTTAATAGGTGGTTGTAACCACCATGGACAAAAATTATTATGAAAGGATGCATCTCTTGGGAAAATACATCAAATCAAGCACATTTTGAAGAGATCCTAAGACACCTCTTGGAAAGCTATAAAAGAAAGAAGAAAGGACTTAGAAAAGAGTCTTGAAAATATTGGAAAGTTTTGAAAGTTCTTTTCTGGGGAGTTAGTTCGGAGAGATTTTTAGGAACCACTTTTTATTTTACTTTATCTTTTTTGTTATTCTATTTTGAGTCACTGTAAAAGAGAAGAGATTCAAAGGAACTTCAAGAGTTTAGTGGAGGACATGAGATAAGTTTTTATCGTTTTGTTTTAGACTAATTTTGGTTTTAATCGAGACTTGTTGTTGGTTTGACAATGATATCTTCTTTTAAACTAAAGTGTGGTTTTGTTTTCTCCATGAATTCTAAGTAGTTTTCCTTATCTTTCTTCATAAAATGATAAGTAATTAAGTTTTGGATGGAATTTGTGGAGAGTATTGATCTTTAATGTTGGAAGAAATTGTGATGATTTAAATTCATGCACTTCATTTACTTCTTGATTTGACCAATCTAGATGTTAAAATTTATTGTGAGAACATGTAAGAACCGGGCTGGTATTATCTCAATCAACAATTAGAAAGAATTACATGAAGTTGTATGAATGAGAATGTAGTTCATATGATTAAGTGCAAATAAATACGAAAATATTCATTGATGGGTGTAGAGTTAGAGAACTTTAATGTGACAGATTAAAACCCCCAACTTAGTTTATTATTTTAAGTTTTTGATACAAGAATGTTAGCCCCTAGGTGGAGGGAATCGAGGGAACACTAGAGTGAGAGCTAGTATCTTCCCTACTTAGTCGGTCTTCAGAACTATTCAAACTTTAAATTAGCCAATGTTCTTTATAACATCTCTAGGAAGGGTAAAGAATAATATTGCTCATATTTGACACAACACAATTAGCTTATTTTCATAACAAAACTCTTATACTTATTACTGATTCATGTTAAGAAGAAAGATATTTTCATATCAAGTACTTTTGTTCTCCAAAAACTTCAGTTATATTTTTAAGTTGTTACTATTTCGTTAAAATATCAAAAATACCAAAAATATTTAAATTTTGAATTCCTGAAAAATATTTTTTAGTTTTAGTAATTATCTTTTTAAAAATAGAAAAAACTTTCAAAAAGTGCATATTGCATAATTTTCCCTGTGGGTTCGATATTCATGTCTTAATAAAAAAAGTCCAATATTACTTGATAACGATACATATATTTGCATAGTATCCCAATATAAAAATATATATAAATTAAAAAAGTTAAATTCTTATTTTTATTCAGAATCAAATTTTTGGTTTCGTTGCAAAATGAATAAAAATAAGTGAAAAATACCATCAGAACTATTGTTATATTGTGCATAAGCATTAAGTATTCAGGGATCAAGTTTTTGGCACCGTTGCCGGAGAATAAAATCTTCAAGTTGTGGCGTAAACTTCATAAATTCTTACATATACAAAAAAATCAGGATCATATTTCCATTGGTTTATAGCTCATTTAAGGTGGTTGGCACCCCAATTCTACAAAAAATACTCAACTTAGCCTTTTTTCTACTAAACTCCCCCAAATTACCTAAGTACCATTGAAACCCTAAATTTGGCCAAAATTCCCTAATTTACCCAAAATACCCAAATATGTTCAAAAGTCATTTCAAAACTTTTGAAAACATCCAAATTACCCAAAATCACAAAAAAAATCCCAAATTACCAAAATGCCCCTCCTTAGCCCATAATTCCAAATAAATCCCAAAATTTCTCAAAACCTTCCAAATATTCATAATTTCATTTTTCTCAACAACCACATTACCAATTTGACCAAATTTGACCAATTTGACCATTTTGACCAAAACCCCCAAATTGCCTTTAAAGGCCCAATTTCCCTAAATTCACTTCAAATGTCCATCAATTTGGTCCCAATTTCTCCCAATTTCAATTCTAAACTCAAATTCACCTTCCATATGACAAATCTAAATCATATCCAAGCTCAATTGGCCCATGGTTTGAGCCTAATTTTGACCTAAGTCAAACCGTTAATTTTTGCCCTATGACTTGATTCCACCAAATTGAACCCCATGGCCTACTCCATTGGTCTCAATTTGAATCCTAAACTCTTAATAACACTCTTACACATTAAACTTGACCTTTAATTGACCTTGGTGAACCCTCAATTTCATTTAATTTCAACCCAAATCCAAAAATCCCCAATTTTTCCCTAAATTGGCCATGTCTCAAAATTCTACCAAATTGATTGCCTTAGCCCAAAAATTTTCATTGCATTCCTTCATGAAAAATATTCATAACATCTCCCTTGATCATCTAGACCTTTTAATTAAGCCAAATTCCAAGCCTAGCACAACCTAAGCCCAAGTCTAGTCCACATGCTCAAAGTGACCAAAATCTCAAAATCCTTCAAATTGAGCTTCCAATTGAACTCAAAATTACTTCAATCCTTCGCCAAACATCTTCATTACAATCATTTACACAATGTTGATCAATTAACTAGGCTTAAAGTCATGGTTAGCCTAACCCAAGCCCAAACTTTGGTCATTTGGGCCCATATTGGACCCATGCACCAAAATTGACATAGCCATGTAAAATTGGTCAAGGCAAATCCACCATGGCCAAATTTTGAACTTTATTGATTAGGCTAAACCCCATGGAATCACCCAAATGAGCCATGGACCAAAGGATGCCCAAATCAAGGGATTTATTTCCAAAATTTCTTAAGCTTAAGAAATTTTTGCCAAAACTAAACACATGCCCAAATAAACTGTTGTGATAGTTTCCCCTAGCTCACCTAACCTCATGGCCAGCTCCCCTAGCCTTGTCGGTCGACCTAGTCATCGGAGGAGCCAAAACTACGAGCCACCCTCAAGAAATCCAAACCCAATTCAAACTTAGAGGCTGATCCGATTTTTTTGTTGTGATATATTATGTAAATTTTAAATAAGTATAATCAATTAATATTCGGATTCTATGCAAGTATACACATGATTATTAAGTAATAATGGACTTTCTATTTAAGACACAAATATCGATCCTACGGGGAAGGTTTAAATTGGATATGATAAATTTGCTAGGAAATTCACAGAAAGTCAAATGAAATCACTGTCACTAATTTAAATTATTGAGATGTGATCAAAATTAAATTTCTAAACTATTATCAAATCAAAAATGCAAAGTTTAAAATAGTAAATACTAATCTATTAAATATGTTTATGTAATGAAGATTCTTATGTAAAAAAGCATCATTCACACTACAATGAGACTATGGTAAAATGAGATGAGATAAATGTTCATAATATGTATTGTGCCAAATAGAAGCAATTTTAATTCTCTACCATGATACAGTGCATATAAAATCATTGGCTAATCTCAGTGTTGTTGACCTCACTTTTGGTTGAGGTTTATTTTTTCCTCTTTAGTAGCCTAAGGTCTAGCCATAAAACTTTCCTATTGACTATTCTTAGAAAACTAGAAAAGACACCCTCACCACTAGAAGTTCTAAACTCATCTCTACTCAACTTGAAGTTCCACATATTTATCCTAACCTCTAGCACTTAGTAGGGAAACTCAAGATAAGTCACCCTTAGGACTGCTAGACCTTAGGGTTGACCCTGGGTGTTGGTCTGGAGCTAATTCACTCACTACACTCATCTAAACTCACAACCTTAAACTCAAATTTTTAGCCTAGATCCCTTGATCTTTTTGGGATACTCATGTAGATGGTCCCCTACACCTACCAGCTCTAAGGCTATGGTTTGGCTAAGTGTCGGCACTATTTTTGGTGTGGGGTTTGGCCGTAAGAAGCTGTCGGTCATCGGAATTGAAATCCCGTTGCC
Organism: Phalaenopsis hybrid cultivar; assembly: GCA_002079205.1. Lineage (NCBI taxonomy): Eukaryota > Viridiplantae > Streptophyta > Magnoliopsida > Asparagales > Orchidaceae > Phalaenopsis > Phalaenopsis hybrid cultivar. The sequence goes on along the minus strand of JXCR01103542.1, from coordinate 9,445 downwards.
CGCTTCGGAAGGATGTTAAAAAATTTAGTTTTGAAAAAGATGAAGTCAAACTGACCCCATAATTTTCATAGTTTAGATGAAAGAGC
>JXCR01103530.1:2879-19605 GCA_002079205.1 Phalaenopsis hybrid cultivar | reverse complement strand
AGATATAGATAATGAAGATTAGACGTTGCGGATTCATCGTTTATAAGGAAACCTTTTTCATGAATTCATATACAAAAAAAAAACGAAGAACGAGCCCATGGATTGATCATTGGCATCAACCGATAATATTTAAACAATCAAATGGCAGATAGCTAAAAACTATTTTTATGTTTATTATTGTAATAATTTATTTTTTATTAGTAATTTTATATGTAAATACTCATTGAAAGAATGAACAAACTAAATTTTCTTAGCCACTTTTTTTTTACATAACATCAATGCAAAATTAGAATTTTTTTGCGCTTAATATTTGTTCTCTCTACTCTTTCTCCAATAACTTTCTATTTTGAGTTCTTCTTCTCATTATGTTTGATTTCTTTGACTTCCATTCTAAGGAATTGACTATCATGAATGGTAAAAATCAAAATAAAACGGGACTCTAGAAATTTTAAACCTCATATCACTTGAATTAAAAATCAAACTAAAAGAGACTCCGGAGATTTTAAACCTCATATCACTTGAATGAAAAAAAATTATATGATGTGGTCCCAAATCGTGAAGACCTTTCTGAAAAGAAAAAGGAGAGAAAAATGTCTTGTGGATCAATCTCTGCAGTCGAAAGTGTAGAAGTTTATACTTCGGGAGAAATAAATTTCATGATCAAGATATAGTTGTGGAATAAATGTGTCATATTTGCTCCTATCTAAACAAAAGATGCAAATAAACTTACTCAAAAGTAAAAGATGTTGCATTTATCTATGAAATCAAAACAAAACTTAACACCAAACAGTGCAGGATTTATTTCATTGAATATTTTAATGTCATAAAGGTTTACTGGCTTGAATTACATAGATCTTAATATGATGTGTTGTGAAGATACAATAATCTTCAAGCAAATTGTGAAAAAAGAGAATATTTGAGTTTGTTGTACGACTCATTAATGATTTTGATCAATTTCGAATCTAATTTTTAAGTAGAGAATCCCCACTCTCTCAATAAAGTTTTTTTTTCTCTGGTACAAGCTCAAAAAGAACCACAAAGCTCGATAATCTAATCTTTAAAATATTTTTCATGACAACCATTGACCACCAAGATAAGGAATGTTCTATTACATGTTCGTCCCCCAAAGATGAACACAAGGCTCCCCTCAAGGCCAATCTTTAGTCTAACTATTGCAAATGAAATGACAGATCAAAGAGAAATCCCGAAAATTTCATAGAAAGCCTCAGATTTATGATTGGAAACAGAGAAGGAAACAAATAAGGACAAACTCTCTTGCTAAAAATGGTATGGCCACCAACTTTTACGTCTTTAGTGCCTCAAATACATATTTTTAAACTTGCATCCTGATTTAGTTGCCACCAATCACTTGACAAATCTTGTCAATAATTTTCAAGCCTACAAATCACATCCCAGTAATAGAAAATAAAGTGGCAGATGATTCAATAAGGCAAGGTCATACCTTTATTTTTCCCAATTTTACCCTTAATAGATTTTTATAGGTTTCCTCACGTTATAGTTAGTATTTTATCAATTCATAAAATTACCAAAGATCATAACAATAAAGTCACAATTTTCAAATTATCGTATATTACAGGTCCACAATGAGGTAGCCAATCGCACAGCTAGAGAGAAGGATTAACTATATCTTCTTCATGAGCAATCAATTAACATACTCCTTCATTTTCACCGACAATACTGACATCACCTGGAAACAACATTATAGGATTTGAAACCTCTCTTTTAAAATTCTTCAATGCATATTTCCTCCTCTTTTACAAATGTAAATATTAAGAATTTCCATTATGAGACTTCTAAATTTGCAAAAAAACACAATATTATTTTTCTTGAAAATAATTCTAGATTGTCTGCTCCTTTCGTTCAAATTCATTATGATATTCGAATACCCTCCAACATCCCCAATATTTATGATGCTATGAGATTTGTCACCTTCATTGATGATTGCATTCAAATAATTGGATATACTTTATCAAACAAAAATCTTATGTCAAAGTCATCATTTCACTTTCACTGACATGATAAAAAATCATTAAATATAAATATAAAAATGTTTTGAAATGATAATCTTCGTAATTATTTTAATCACATCCTTCTTACATAAAGAAAGTATTATCCACTAATCATAATGTCCAGAGACTCCCCAATAAAATTGTGGCAAAAAAAATATGTCATTTTCTAGAAGTTACTAGAGCTATTCTCCTCTAGAATCAAGTACCGAAATTATATTAGAGAGAAGTTGCTCTAACTGTCACTTAGCTAATCAACAAAATACCATCAAATGTGTCCCTTATTCTCAAAGATTTCCCTAAAAGTAATTGAGTGCATTACATGTGTTCATATCCACAAACAATACATAAAAAAGTTCATATCCACAAACAATACATAAAAAAATTACATTAAAGTGCTATTAAGTGTGTGTTCATTGGGTACTTCCCGTCTCAAAAAATATACAAATCTTATCACCCATCACAACAAAATTCTATACCGACGCCACAATTGATGAAATATAATTTTTTTTTAAGCTCATTTTCGAGAAGAGAATGTCCGGCTGAATGAAAGTTTGATAGAACATCATTCATCTTGACATCACCACAACCCAAAATCCAACAAATTCTAATATTGTACATGTTCAAGTCTACAAGAATAAATAAACCCAGTCTGAATCTCCAGCAAACTCAAGTCTTAGCATCGTCATCAGTTAACAATGATCATCCCATCACCACTCCTTTATTCTCCATCTCCCAACATATATCCTTTCAATTTTTTTCTTATAAAAGGTTTTTCTTACAAATATAAGCTTTAATTCCATTATAATAACACAAGTCCTGTTGGAGGCATTAGAAAATGAAAATTGGAGGGAGACAATGAGAGAAAAGAAGAATGACCGAAATAAAAACTAAGCTTGGGAGATTGTGGACCTACCACTCAAGGGAAAAAAAGTTCGGTATAAGTAATTTTGTTTAAAGAATAAGCAGACGGGAGTTTGGAATGACAAAAGGCAAGATTAGTAGCCCAAAAAATACGCTTAATCCTGCGGAATTGTTTATCAACAAACTTTTACACCAATTGCAGGATAAAAATAAATTGCATTGTGATTCTCTAGCTGCTAATTTTAAATCATCGATGCAATATTATGATAGAGAAAAATATTTTCTTACATGAGAAAATTTTTAAGAAAATGTCTATATATATCCATTAGGACTCCAAAGTGATTTCACAGATAACAAGGTTTGCAAAATAAAAAATACTCTATATGGAATGAAAAAAAATCAAAGAGCCAGATTTGTCAGGTTTACAAAGGTTATGATGGACGTTAGATATAGACAAAGCAAAGGAGATCGTGCACACTTCGTAAAGCACTCCTTTGATGAAAATTTTTCATTTCTCATTATATACATTGACGACAAAACTATTATAGATGTTGACAATCAAGAGAATGAAATCATTAGAAAAAAAACTTGCCAAAAAATTTGAAATTAAAGAGCTAGCAAACTCAAATACTTTTTGGGTAAAATTTACTCAATCTGAACAAGAAATATTTCTCTCCCAACAAATATATGTTATGGATCTAGTAACGAAAATAAACATGAAGTGTAAGACATGTAGAACCCTAATTGAATCATACCAGAAATTGGACATAGATAAAGAAGGATCAAAGATTAATTGAAAAAATAATTTATTAATCTCACACCCGACTTGACATCACATTTACAGTAAGTCGTATCATTAGTTTGGGCACAAATCTAAATAATCTCACATTCAAGCTACATACAAACTTTTTAGATAATTTAAACCAAATATAGTGTAAGAAATCTATAAAAAAAGCAAGAAACTCTATAAATTAAAGAATACACTGATACAATCTATGAAGGATCACTTGTGAATAAACAATCCACTTCAAGATATTGCATGTTATTAGGAGAAAATGTCATAATTTGGATGAGCTAAAAACAACCTGCTATATTAAAATCTAGTGTCGAATATGAATTTAGGACCATTGCCAAAGGATCATGAGAGTTTTTATTAATCAAGGTCATACTGAATGACTTAAAAGTCAAGTAGGAAAAATATATGAAAATATATTGTGATAATAAAACTCTTATTAGTATTGTCACAATCCTGTATAGCATAATCATACCCAAAATGTTGAAGTGGATAGACATTTTATAAAGGATAAATTAGAAAATAGATTGGTTTGCACTCTATTTGTTCCAACAGGAAGACAGCTTGGTGATACATTTACTAAAAGGCTCAGTTACTCCACATTCAAGACTATTATAAGCAAAATTGAAATAGTAGACTTCTATCATCCAATTTAAAAAAAAGTCTTAAAAATTTGACAAATCAATAAGGTCTAGATAAAAAAAAAAAGATTCTACGAATTTATTGCTTATAAGAAAATGCTTCTCACAAATTGATATAGAAAAAAGGAAAAAAAGGCCCAAGGATTGCTCTATCGGCATTAATTGAATCTCAAAATAATTAAAAAACAAATAACTAAAAGCCATTACTTTTTTTTAATTATTATAATCATTTATTTCTTTTTTTTTTATAATTTTATATATAAAGACACATTGAACATGCTAAGCTTTTCTAGCCACTTCCTTTTCTACTAAACATTAAGTCAAGCAAAGAAATGAGATCAATGAATAACAATTGATGGTGTTGAAACTAAAACAAGAAGAAAATTTTGGGTGTAGAAGTAATAAATGTTATGGTGAAATGGGCCGCAAAAATACTTCGGTCTAAAAATCACAATGTTCATAAAATATTATAAATACAATCTTAATGGCATATCTTTGTATAAAAGCAACAATAATCTCAATTAACATCTATTAATGTTCATGAATTGGAATTATTAAATATACATAATTAATAATTGATATACTCTAAATTTCTAAGCTAGAATAATGCAAGTCAAATTTAAAGTTTTAATTTAGTAGAAGTGAAATTAATCATAATTAATAATTATATTTAAAGATTTAGTTATAGCCAAACATCATGAGATTTAGTCCCTTAGAAGTTAGACGAATTGTAGAGAATATGAAGAAATGGATGTGGGGATCAATTTGGACTTAAACTCAAAAAAACTAAAAAGAAGGGCCTTTAACGTGGGACACAGCTGGATATGAGAGCCGCGAGCCATGTACAAGGCAAGGGAAGTGGGACATGTGGGCTATCTCACGAGGGGTCCCGCGTACGTTGATCAACTAGACTTTGCAATCTCGTGATGCACGAAAGAAGGAATTTCTGACCCTTAAGTGAGGTATGGTGATTTTCCCAACGGGTTGTTATCGCCATGCCATTGTGGGCTATTATTTAATATTCTTTTAATTATATTTAGGGTTTTCTCGTAGGGAACTATTTATTTGTTGTTATTTTCTATTTTCTCAAACATTCTGGCTATTTTCACATTATTTGGAGATGTTTTCTCCTAGTTGTCACCTAGTAGTATTAGATTCATTTCAAACAGTGTCTGTAACATGATAGGATTGAGAAGGTGATTCTCTTGGATGTTTGGATGTCTCTTTCGTCGTCCAACTCACACTAGCAACAAAGTGTTGTTTGCAGCAAGAAAACAATTGTTTTCAGTTTTGATTCACTGCCTCGTCGTTATCCATGCTGCATTTTCAGCCAACATCTCACCTCAACATCAGTGCCAAGCCATCTTGTGGTTCTCCTTGTTGTTTTCAGTCGGGACAACCACTGAAGATCTTCTCTCCCCTGCAAATATCACCGATCACCCATAATTTTATTCCCTTACTATTCCTCTACCACCAACCCATCATACCCACTTCCCGAACATCTTCTAGGAGCCCTAGAACGATATCATTTGATATCAAAGCTAGGCAAACTCTAAAATTTTAGGGATTTATTATTCTTGCCTCAAATCTAAAAATTTGAAAAAAAAAAAATCACATATCATTTCTACCACAATTCCTAACGCCAACCCTAACATTTTCAAAATTCAACTTTCCTACCTCCAAAAAACTTCCACTACAAAACCTGCTCCTAAAACCTAAACCCCCAACCAATCTTGATTTGCAAACCTATATATATAGCTCTAAAGATCTATCAGGGCATTTACATACATAGCACAAAATCTTATGTATTTACATATCTCACACCTAAGACTCTCATATTTACACACATAGCACTTAATTCTTCAATAACACATAAAAAATAACACTATTACCTCTTCTTAAAAGTGAAATCCACACTTTCATGCATAGGTTTAAAGCACCAAAGTGCTATGTATGAAAATATGTAAAGTGATTCTGCAATCCGCATTCACGTGATGCACGAGAGATGGGATTTTAATCCTGTAAGTGAGCTAGTAGGATTCTTTTGCTGAGCTACTACCGCAAGGCCATTGTGAGCCCATATTTAATATTCCTTTAATTAGAATCAGAATTTCTTGTAAGGAACTATTTATATGTTATTATTTTCTGTTTTCTCGGACTTTTATGCTATTGTTATGTTACTTGGTGATATTTCCCAATGGCTATCACTATTGAAGTGTTGTATCCTAAGATTTCTTACAGGCGATGTGTTTGTAACCTGATAGGATTGAGTAGGTGATCTCTCTCGGACATTCGGAGGCCTCCTTTGTCGTCCAACTTGCAGTAAACTGCTGTACACAGCAGTTAAACCTATGTTTTCAGTTCTAGCTCGCTGTCCTGTTGTTATCCACGCTGCAATTTCAGCCAACAACCCTCCTCGACATCTGTCTTCTGCCACTTTGTGGTTATCCTTGCTGTTTTCAGCCAGTATAGTCACCGAACATCGTCTATATCCCTCCAAATATCGCCGATCACCCATAATTTCATTCCCTCACTATTCCTCTAGCTCCTCCGCGTCAGAGTTGCTTTCTGAACACTTTCTAGAAGCCCTAGAATGGCATTAACTTCGATAATATTACATTAAAAAAAAATACCTTGCAGGTTTTGATTTAGGGGCACTCCCAATAACAAGCTAGGCTATTCAAGCAAGCCAAGTTAAAGGATAGATGAAGAAGACAACAGCAAGAGACTATTCTAACTCAAATTAGGTCAAGCTAATGAAGATTTACAGAACACGCAAATTTCAAATGGATAGACCAAACCTACTAGAATGAGGCTACACAACAATAACAACAACAACAAATCCTTAATCCCTCGGGTACATGAATCTTTTTTCTCTATTGTGTCCTATTTAGCGTCATATTTTCATTTAGTTCTAGTAAATTAAGATCATTTTTAATACAATAAGCTCAAGTCTTCCTAGGTTTACCTCTACCTTTCTTAACACAAGTCAAATCTAAAACATCTACTCTCCTAATCGAATCATCAGATGGTCGACGTTTAATGTGACCAAACCATCTAAGATGACTTTCTCTAATTTTGTCCGTGACAGTAGCTACATAGAAGTTGTAAAATAAATATCAGAATGAGGCTACACGAAGTTGTAAAATAAATATTACGATTATTTCCAGGAATTTGAATGAGAAAAAACTAAGCTACAAAAAGTACACTAAAACCCACCTATTTCCTCTTGCTTATATGACCGACCAAACATTAATAATATATTTTATTATTACTACAAGGACTGCTTATATGCCGACCAAACGTTAAAATAATAATAATATTATTATTATTATTATCATCGTCATTTTATTAATGTTGTTGCAAAAGGAGAATGACGAGGAGATTTAGAAAAGAACAATGTTTGTTGAATGAGCTCTTTATTCACATGTATGAAATTAGTTTTATATTTAAATTATAAAAAATTTAGTTTCTTCTTTAAAGCCTAGAAATAAATTTTATTTTGCATTATGTTATTTAAGCTGAATAGAAATAAATATTTCCAAAGATTTGAATCAATTCTCATGCAAATGAGGTTTGGGATTTAATTATAAGTGATGGACAGAAAAAGAAGAAGAAGAAGAAGAAGAAGAAGAAGAAGAAGAAGAGAACTGAAAGGATAAATAAAGCAAGGCAAAGACAGGACGGAGCCATGATCGTGAAGGTATAATTCTAGGCACTGATTATCTAAGCCTAATTTTCAGTAAAATTTATCACACCTAACCACACTATATCCACTCCATGAATCATTAAATACCAACTTGGTTGAACCTTTGAAAAACAATAAATTGGTTGAAACTTGAAAGTTAAGTTCTCTTTCAAACCAAGAAAATCTAAAGGCATAATCTATGTAATTTGTACACTAATTTCATAAAGACTGCCAGTCTACCACAAAAGCTATTTCTCACCTCCATATAGAGCTGATAAAAAGGTTTGTTATTAACCCCATCTCAATCCAACATCACTTTGTGCCGGGACATAAATCTAAAAAATGTATGTTCTGAAAGGTAAAACGGTAATGGTAAAAAATTCGGAGTGAATCCTAAATTCCCAATTAAAACTGAAAATTCTAAGTTGAAAGGAGAACTCATCATATATCAAGGAAAAAATTGGAACCAATGAAAACAACTAAGACAGATGAGAGCAAGGTGCTCAACAGTACACAATTTCACAGGCAAGCCATCCCCTTCAAAATTTCGTGGAGAATTACAGTTTAAATGTTATGTTCATGCCATTATCGAAAACTACGCACAAAAATAAAGCTATTTCAAGCAAAGAATGTCCTGAACACAAGACCAAACGTCATAGTCATAAAAGAGAAGTATTGAGTTGGCAGCAGCAAAAACTGGAAACACTAAAATTCACTATTTAACTGTTTCACCCAAATGATATTATGAATGGTCACTCTAAACACTTTCATAAAGCATCATGTGGGAAAAGATACAAAGTTTTAAATGCATGTCACAGAATCATACTAATATAAGCAAAGAGGAAACACTTAGTGCTATAGCTGCCTTATCGGACTTAATATATCAAAAAGACCTCTCAGTAGTTACAAGTTCGAAGTTAACTGTCATTGTAACTATAGATTGCAAAACCGCATCTTTTTTCCTCATTGTTTACCTTCTGTTTACACACAGTTGATGAGAATTTTATCCTATGAAGAAATGAAGCAATCCATTTTCACTCAATTTTTTCCTCCAGTTCTTTTGATGAAAATTTTGTGATTCAAATTATATGCTCTTCCTAGCTATGCAAAGGTAAAACTCCTTTGTATTATTTTCATAGCTACTTTTTGTGTTTTTAGCTTTTTAATATTCTTTTCGTCAAACCCCTTAATTTATTAAATTTATTATGATGTGCACATTAAATGAATTGTCTTATAGTCATCATCATTAGCCTTATCCCCATTACTTAAAGTCAGCTTTATGAATCAGTATACATTCAGTAATGTTGTATGTTGCTAGAGATTTTAAATTCATTACAAATCCTTTTGAATAACTTATATCCATGTTACTTTATGTCTGGTAAGATTTTTTTTCTTAAGCTTTTGACATTTATTCTTATATATAAATAGAAAAAAGAAGGTACATTATATCTGCAAATCAAACTTGATGAAAATGTGAAAGTGCTCTCGTCATAAACTCAATGTGTGAATGATGGAGAGAGCACAGATAGTTTTCATATTACATAAGTAATTGTTACTTTCAAGTAGCAATTTTCCTAGTTGAATTGAATATGGCAAGTCTATGATGAGGATACCTATCAGAATTGAGAACAGAACGCGTTCTCTAATATTTTGATTCCCCAAGTCAGTTTTGACATATTACTTAAATTGCACGCTGTTTTAGTTCATCTCACATCAAATTCAAAGCTTCAGCACATGTCAGATTCCTCTGTTTCTATCCATGGCTTGCTTGCCTTTCTTTTGAAAGGATATTTGCTTCTATTTTTGAATTTGTACAACAATTGGGATTCTGTGGATAGCATTGATGTTTGATAGTGGACATTTAACCATTAATTTGGGGAAGGTGTTGCCATTTTTGTGCTTTCTTATTTTTTGATCAGGTATCATGCGTACACCCCTGAGGCGGATCAACCTCAATGAATAATAAAGTAGATGAGTTTAATGAGCCAAGCTAAGCACTAGCTCGTCAAACCAAACTTCGAACAGTTTGATGGAGGCAACTCTCCACTTGAGCTCCAGACAGAGGCTCGCCTAGCCAGGTTTAAAGAGTCTACCCACAAGCAAAAAGATAGATTTATGCCCATCCAAAGGAAGCATCCACAATGACTCCAAGATGGCTTCACCTTCATCCAAACTGGCCTTCATAAGCCAACTAGACCAAACATGCCGACTACGATCATTGATGCCCTCCGACCTATCAAGAGATCCTGCGGCACACATCGTTCGCCTAGCCTGATCTTCTATCAATGTAATAACCAACCATTTGTACTTCACAGTTAATTTTACACGAGTAATGCTCACTATGTGGTTTTTTTTGCAGCGCATGCGATCCAAATTCTAACATATAAATAATGGATTTGGGGATAGTCAAAGGTACAATCTTTTTTACTGCTTCCCCGTCTACTCTGTTATAGAGCATCCTGAGCCATATATTAGTGAATTTACTTCCTCAACCCATCTATTTTCTTGTTTTTTTTCCTCTGAATTAGTAAGGTCCGGTCATCACCCACAAACAAATCAAAATCCAAAACCATGCATCTAAGACTAGTTTTTATTGCATTGATTCCCTATTTACTTGTATAACTTTGACACTTCTTTGCACTAAAATAATGAATTAGAATTAGTACTTCTTTGGGCGTTGGCTGCAATCAAAATTTATTCCATTTAACAACTATTTTTATTTTGAGAAACTACCAATGGTGGGTTTAATTTTGATTAGAAGTATGTCTCTACACATAAAATTCATTCAATGATTAAAAAAAAACTTTCAGAACAACTCAAACTTATGTGCTCTATTGGATGTGAATGTTTCATTTGTGATAACTATTTATGCTAATTTTTTAGGGACAACTTTTCCCTCACTCTGACATAAGACTTCAATATTTCTTGGTGACTTCAATCCTTATTCAATTTTTATCGCTTGCATATATTGTGATTGGTTTTGTGTGTGACTAATATTTTATCAAATCAAATACAACATTTGTTTTATGATATGAATCATAATTAATGTTTGGGAACAAGTAGCTTCCCTACCTGTTTTGAGGAACGACCTAAGCCGTACATGTGGCAGGTTCTTTAAGGTGACCACGTAATTAAGTTAATTCAGGAATGACAGAGAAATAAATGGGACCAAACAAGTATATGCTAAAATGATCTCAAATCCTAGTATTGAGATAGCTCAATCATTTCATAGCTCGACTATCAATACCTTAATGAATGCCTAGGAATGCTTCATAATAATATTCATAATAATAAGTCCGCCATGCTCGCCTATCTAACTTCCTAGACAACTCAAAAAAGTGGTCCAACTCAAATAAAGAATGAGAACAACAGTGTTGAAAGCTAGATAAAACAAGGGTAACAGGCATGTAGAGCATTCTCGAAATAGTCTGACACCTCTATTGTCAAAATGGCACAACCAACAAAGACAAAAATCGCCCTAACATTAGCTACTAGGTTCCCCAAAGTGGCAAGCCAAATTAATTATACATTCAAAATTATCAAATAAGATCTTTCAGCCCATACCACCATTAAAAATGATGATTTGGTTTTTTATGACTATAAATATAGATTGCATACAAATGAATTTCTTTGCATTTGCATACAATAATCATTAGTTGATATATTTATTCTATATGAACTATAAGTTGAACACTTTTAAATTAATTTTAAATTTGAAAATCTCAACTCTCATCTTTTATAAATTACTTATAACTATTATTGATAACATATATTTTCAATAATGTACTTCTCTTTTCTCACATTTATATCACAAATTTAGGGTTTCAAATGAACCAAATGTTTTATAAACTATTCATAGCTCGAGTCAATAAGTGTTATTTTACGTTCGTTTGATTAACTAATTGAACAAATTTGAACACTTTTATAAATGCTCGATTGTTAGATGAATAAGCTTGAAAAACTCCTAATTTGATTCATTTATGTTTGCAAAACATATCGTTTAATGCTTATGAATAAGATCAATTAAAGCTCAATTTAAACCTTGTGAATAAATTCAATTAAGGTGCAATTTAAAACTCACTTATACTATAGTAAATTAAGATTTTAATTCAAAGTACATAAAACAAGATAAACACTTGTTTCCTTAGTAGTTTATTTATTTTGTATATGTATATGCTTATTTTAGTTATTCATTTGGTAGCTTGTTTATTTTTTAAAGTCTAAAAAGTAACACATTTATTCATTAGATAAAACTCATTTGATTAAAAAATAAGTAGCTCAATCATATTACTCATTAGTTTGTTCGATGGTACTCATTTAATTATAAAATAAAGAGCTGGATACTCATTTAATTATAAAATAAATAGCTGGATATGATCTTGATTTTTTGGATAAATTTCATTTGGATAGAAATTAAAAAGCTCGATAACACCACTATGCTAATTTGCTAGATCGTGGCTCAATTATCATCATATGTAAGAATATGAAATGAACGCAAACAATTTAAATGATTGAACTAAGACTCAACATAAACATATAAACTCAATTTGAGCTTGAGCTCAAATTTTATAAACAAGCTCAAGGTTGAACACGGCCTCAAAAGCTTGATTTAAGCTCGAGCTTGAGTTTTATAAACTGGCTCAAGCTTGAACACAACTCTGCTCGATTAATCTTTATTCGTTTAAAGGCCTATATCACATGCATTGTCTCTGTGGGGTTTCACCTGCTTACTTAGTTTTTTACAATCACACGCCTTTTGTTTTATGATTTTCAAGTTACAAATCTTGCATCATTTAGAGGATATTTTAGGCTCATTCTTCAGATATAACATTGAAGATATTTAATATTAAATTATATAATTGATTCAATAGTATAATAATAATTTATTTATACTTTTAAAATAAATTAGATAGATAGATATATATATATATATATGTAGCTCTAATGATCTATCGAGGCATTTACATACATAGAACACAATTTCTATGTATTACATGTCTCACACCTAAACCTTTCATATTTACACACATAGCACTCAATTCGTTAACAACACATAAAAAAGAGCACTATTACCTCGTCTTAAAAGTGAAATCCACATTTTCATGCATAGGTTTAAAGCACCAAAGTGCTGTGTATGTAAATATGAAAGTTTAGGCGTGAGATATGTAAATACATAAGAATTGAATGCTGCGCATGTAAATTATCCATGATCTTATTGGCGGACATAAATGCCATGCACAACAAGAAAAGTAATAGAAATTCCATAACAAAAGTTTACCCATGGAGCATGGAATCTTTTCTTCAAAAAATAACAAGGAATATCAAAATTTCGTGCAGATTATGCATGTAAGAATATTATATGAAAAAGGGAATGCATATGCCTGTTTGTGCGTGCTTTGGCAAATCAAAATGGAAATTCATTGTCACCTTCCCAGTCCCTGACGGTATTTATTCGTAAATTAGCACAGCTCCTAGAGTTTTTTAAATCCTAAAATTGCACTAGCATACCCCTTAATCCCAAAATCAAGAGCCATTGCGACTTCAACAACTAACAAGAAAACGAACATACATATTTACATTATAATAATAAAAAAACATTGTCAAAAATGGAATCGAAGGGTTCCATATGCAAACACCTTGCTGGAGCTGAATGAACTGAAGAAGGGAGATCCGGCTGATCGGCGATCGGTAGGTGGAGGAAGGGAAGAGTCTATAGAGTTGAGGCCGTTGAGACACTGAGAGGGGGAAGAAAAAGAAGGATTGAGAGCTCGGTTAAAGGTTAGGGTTAGGGCTTTAGATCGGGAAGAGAAGAACCGCGACGCCATATCCGAGCTCAGCGCGTCAAAGCAAACAATTGAGCTAAAGAAAGAAGAAATGGAAGTTTATGTAGCTTTGATGCAGAATTAGTGAAGATTTACATACAAACCACTCCATTGCTCTGTATTTACAAATCGAACCCCTTTCCTTCAATTTTTACAAAATATCAGCTTGCTGGTATGTATGTAAATGCCCCTGCCAGTAAATGCATTTAATAATTAAGAGTTTTAAATAGGAATATTTTCACACGTACCACCCGAAATATTATATATTTGAAATTCTGTTTATAATTTTGCAGTTTTAAATAAGTTTGTTTGCTCATACACCATACAACTTTAATGTAATTACATGTATATAAAACGTCTGAATTTTAATTTTTACATTTATAATACTAATTTTTTTAGATCACAAAGAAAATTAAAAAAATTACTAGCTTTAAAATGAATATATCTTTTCATAAAAAGTTGATCTCTTATAAATATGAAAATTGAAATTTTAAATATTAGAAATCAAAATACATATAAATTGCATGTTATTGTTGGCGTCATTTGTAGCTCACTTCTTATGCATCTCTTTGTGCAATACCTCGGGGCTTAACCCAAGGCCTTATGGGGCATGATTCTTTAGATATTTCTATAAAAAGTCTAAAGCTGAAGAGATGTTAAACAACGTTGTAAGCACAGAACTCTTTGTCTTGAAAATGTCATTTGACCTTCGAGGCCAACATCTCAGTCCAAAAGTTGAAAAGCTAGAGATAAAATTAGTATCGCACTCATGAATCAAATAGTTGAATTGACAGAAACTCATTTATCAGCTCATACATTTTAGGTTACGTTTCTTCCTTAAGTTAATATGTTATAGTAGTTGTGTCAAATCACTTTGGGAGCACATCATGTTAGAGGGTCGAGCTGACACACAACTCACATGCCCAAAGATCAAATTTGACACACCCTTATACTCAAAAATCAGACATCAAGTTGACAAACCATATTTTATAATATCATGCACCCAAGATTAAGTTTCTCCTCGGAGTCATCACACCATTATTGCCATATTAGGATCTTTTTTGTGTGACATGCGTTGGATGGCCAAGCCTACACATAATACTCTATAAGTATGATTATCAGACCTATAACATCTTCCCTAATGAATTCAAATGCAAGGGCTACATATAAGGTTCAATGAACTCTAAGACTATGATAGTCTGTGTAGGCTATCATTCATCTTGGCAGAGATGACAGTGACACCCATACATGCAGTATATTTGATACCAATTCAAGGTGTTTGTAAGGTTGTGATAAGGAAAATAAAAATTTAAATAGAATTTTGAGTATTATAAATAAATTATTTTTGAAAACTCCAAAGAATAACTTTCTTAGGCCTTAAATCATGTTAATTATTATTAAAAAAAGATTATTTAAATTAAATTAAACGTTTCAAAATGTTACAAAAAATGCCAGACAAGTAAGGTCCTGTTTGGGGCAGCTTATTTAGTGTGGAGTGTTTTGAAAACACACTCAGAATTATTTGATAAATTGTGTTTTGACAACTCATTAAAAAAATAGTGTTTTCAAACCATTGAATTCAATGTTTTCATACTGTTCATGACTATATGTGGTCGCAGTTTTCTAGCAATGATATGACTTAAAAAAAAAAAAATTATAATAGTCACCTCAGCTTTTTGAAAAACAGATTATTTTTCAGCAACTTATCAGTAGGTTATTAATAAACTGCAGCTACCCCAACCAGACACTGAATAATAAAATTTAGGTCTCATTTAAGAAGACAATAAAGCTTTCTTTTGTTTCATGGATCTGCTTTAGTCTGGTAAAGCAGCGTCTAGAAAGTTATTTCAACAAAATGATAAAATTTAGAAAATTTCTCCCTTTTGATTGCATATGTCAATCTCCATTTTGTGGAAGTGATTTTTAGAAGAATTTTATTTGAATGAAGAAGGTTCTTCAAATGAGGCCCAATTTAATTCATAATGCATTTAGGAAAATTTAACTCACGAATGTAAGACGAGTTACCGAAGTACCTCTAGAAACACGGCAAATGGAGTTAGACCTGAACATCTCGTCACCGCCGGTAACTATTCTTCTTGCATCTTCTTCATTTTTGTTGCTCTAGATCTTGGTTTTTCCTCTTAGCAAAGCGATAAGGAAGAAGAAATTGCAGTTATAGGAAAATAATCGGCGGGGGAATCATTTACGAATCTCCCATCAATTTCTCCGAAGTGGACTGCGGAGAACTGCGAAACTGAAGGGAGAGGTAGAAGGGAGATGAGATCCAGCTGGTTCTGAATGGGCACACTAACTGGCGCCTTCATTGATCCCACGCGATATCGGTGGAGGCAGGGTGCATCGGCGGTGCTTGCTTTCTCCGGCGGTTAAAGTATCGATTGAGCTGCGGGGCCTGGTGATCGATTTCTTTGGTTTGTTTATAGTGGTGGATGGGAACGGCGTCGGAGGGTTCCGAGGGAGGAGGGATTGTAGGCGACTGCGGTGTTGGGGCAATCGTGTGGGTGCGGCGTCGGAATGGTTCGTGGTGGCCGGGGAGGGTTGTCGGTTCTGAAGAGCTTGCCGAGTCGTATGTCATGTCGTCGAGGTCGGGAACGCCGGTGAAGCTTCTCGGGAGAGAGGACGCCAGCGTGTGAGGATCTTCGTTTATTGTATAGTATGATATGCTTATACTGCGGCTTTATGGCTTTTTTTATTGGCTTCCATTTCATAGAAATCATGGAATTGTTAACATAAAGAAAGGCATGAAATCAATAGAAGTAGTGGATTAGTGATATTCCTTTTTTCTCCATTTTCTTTTTCTCACTGAGGTTGTTTTTTATTGCTGCATTGTGCTTGATTCCTTATTTATTATGCGTGTGTATTTTTTTTTTAAT
>JXCR01103526.1:406-19698 GCA_002079205.1 Phalaenopsis hybrid cultivar | reverse complement strand
TTTTTTTTTTTTGTAATGATTTTGGGTGCAAGTGAGTCAAGTAGACTAACTCAGTGAGTTGGCTCAAACTCAACTCCATAAGCATGTAGTGAATTAAGTTCGATGAGCTAACAAGCTAAACTCAAACTAGTTACAACTCGACTTGTTAGCTCTGGAGTTGATTTATTTTCAGAAAAAAATTAATATTAAATATATTTAAAATATATTAAATTAAAAAAATTTATTTTTAGAATATTAAAATATTTAAAAAATAAATATTTTATATTTTATATAAAATAAATTTCTCTTTTTTTATATCCCCAAATTCTACATCTCTAGCTTCATTAGAAAAATATTGCATCAGGACTCGGAACGTAGAACTACGTTCAAATTGCAATAATTAAGAATATCTCGTTGTGTTACGAAAATATGTCATCTGCGTTATTTGTAAAAAATGAAGTGTTATTTGATTATTATATGGTGTTAGTCGATTATTTTGTGGAGTTATTGAAATATTCCCCCGCGTTATTTGATGTGGAGTTGTGTTATTTGACATTTTCCCCGTATTATTTCAATTTTAACTATATTATTGGATAGCACAGCCTCAAATCAAGTAACACGAGTGAATATTTCAATAACAGTTCAACCCCAAATCAAGTATTGTGGGGGAATATTCCAATAACCCCGCAAAATAATCGAATAACATCATATAATACTTAAATAACAAATTATTTTTTTACAAATAAAATAGATAGAATATTCTTATAATACAGCAGAACATCCATTAGGCTTTTCTTCGAGTGGGGTAGATATATACGGTCTGGTCTGCGTGACAGCTATGCGCCGTTCGATTGTATCTGAACGGCGTGGCCGTGAGGCCATCTTCCAACGGCGGTGATCTCACCGCTAAGTGAAGTGGCACGATCAGCACCATTATCAATTCTACTGGAAATCTCAATTTCATGGAACTACTGGTAGTAATAAATAAATTTCGAGACCATGATCTCTCTCTGTGCGTGAATCTGCGCTGTGTTGCCGTCAAAACAAAGCCACAGGGAAGCCATGAAGAAGGAAATAGATTGAACACTGTCGATAAACTGAACTCGTGGAGGAAGCACGATGGTTAAATTGAGGTCAAGAGGCAGTTTGCGTTAGTCAATGGGTTTTCTGTCAACTTCAGCGGTTGGATAGGATTAGGGGCGGAAAAGAAATGAAAAAAAGCTGGAGTTGGCTTCACGGTTTATTCCAAGCTATTCTATGTGGATCTTTGACCTGTTCGTTCACTCCACCGTTTCACCTCAAGATATATTCTCTTTTACTTTATTTTTCTGCTTTCATTTTGAAGTTGGAATTTGGTGAAGGATCTTATCAAATTAAGTTTCATTCTTATTTATCCGGAGGAGCTCTGGGTATATTTGATCATATCAGACGAGATTTTGGAGAGTGATGCTTTTGATATGTTTCAGATGAACTGATGCAGATATTCTGTATGATGCAATTCCTTGGTTGTCTGAATAGTTTGATGGCGCGTGCTTTGTTGGACTTCAATTTTCGTCAGCTGGTGATGAAAGCTTGAAGGAGCTGAGTTATTGATGGGCAGTACAAGCAAGACAATTGTTTGGTTCAGGAGGGACCTGAGGATTGAGGATAACCCAGCCCTGTTTGCTGCTGCGAGGGATGGGGTTACTCTTCCTATTTTCATCTGGTGCCCAAGTGAAGAAGGGAAGTTCTTTCCCGGGCGTTGCTCTAGGTGGTGGTTGAAACAGTCTCTTGCCCACCTTGATCAGTCTTTGAAATCTTTTGGGGCACCTCTTTTGTTCATTAGGGCTGAGAGTACTGTCTCTGCTCTAATTCAGTGTGTAAATTCCACTGGGGCCACTAGAGTGGTGTATAATCATCTTTATGGTACGTAATCTATTACCCAACGTTTCCATTATACAAATTCTTTTTGATTCTGCTGCTAGGATTTTACCATCTACCATGCTCTGTATTGTTCTTATGTTTATGCTGAAATCACCATTTTTCCTCGCCAGCTCATTATTTTACTATGATCATCTTACTACGATTAACTATTACATGCAACTTCTAATTGCTATGTTGTGTGTTCTTTAGTCTAATGATTGGGGTGATTGTGTGCTCGTCTACGTTGCTTAGTGCGACATGGTGGACTTTTTCTTAGGAGTAGAAGGATTTTGACTTTGATGACAAAGCTACTATCATCAACCAGGATTGCAAAAGAATAATTTTACACAAAGTGAAATTAGAACTCAAACAATGAAATGAATCAAAATAGAAAGTGATGGGCATAAAGAGGGAACTTGAAATTGGAACTCAACTGAGAAATCAAAATAGAAAATTTAAGTAAAGGGAATAAAGAGGGGAACTTGCCAGACAAGTTGAATGGGAAACCTTTGAATGATCACCTTGTAAGATTATCAAGCATGATGATAGTCTCTACCTATCCATGGGAACATACAACGTAGCATATCCTTTTTATTTTTCATTAAATTTCATGTACTATCACTAATTATTGTCGGTTGCCATAGATTTTTCCATTAATTTGCTTTAACTATGCTTAATTTTAGGAGAACTTGATATTATTCATTTCATTAATGGTTGCTATAATTGTGATAATCACACTCTTTAGCGAAAAAAGAGTCTATCAAGAAGATAGGTTGAACACCTCTTTGTCGGTGTGCCCGAAACTCGTTATGCTTTGTCAATAAGTCTGAGCGTTTTCTAGTAAGTCAGATATTGCCTTTGTTAGCTGACATTAGGCTTGAGTGGAATGTCTTATATTGTGGGACATGTGTTAGTCCTTATCAATCTTGAATGTTTGGTATATCTCAATCTCATGTCCTTATGATTTATTTGAAATGTATAATTTATGGGCACAAAGTGCCTTTCTACCTCAAACATCTCAACTTATTTGGGCACATATTCTTTTGATCTAATAATAACATCCTGAAAGATCCCTCAATGATTGCTTTTCTATTGGTTATATATGAAGATTAGTAGTGCCACGACCCGATCCGGTGCTTAGAATTAACTAAGACAAGAACTACGGTTGAATGGTATTAACATTTCATTATTCCTTTCACAAAATTTTAGAAATTTTCAATATATATAAATGAGACACTAATCAATAACATACAATAAAATTAAACATAAAAAAGCATCATCATCTATAGACAATGATCTCAAATCAACATATAAAGTGCCTCTAAACAGATGTAAACATTAAAAGATATAAATTTTATTGCACGTTGTGGATTACTGACCCTTTTATATATATTAAAGTTTCTGAAATTATGTGAAAAGTAAAATGAAATGTTAATACCGTCCGACCACAATTGTCGTCTTAGTTAATTTTAAGCACCAGGTTGGGTCGTGACAAACTTAACTCTCTCCCCCAACACCTTAATCTAACCAGTGAACCTCCCCTGCATCCGTCTCTACCCCAAGTTGGGAATTCCACAACCTTAATTGTTGTTTCTTCTTGAGTTCAGGCTCTTGAGAATGTTATAAAGATGTGGTTGTTTACTGCAACAAATTTAGTTTTAACAGAGGTTGTATATGATATCTGTTGATGGCCCGATTTTCGTTCTTGTTTCCATTTATAAGAACAGAACACATCAATGGAGCCTACCTGCCTTGGTTAAATATTGATTTAAAGTTGTGAATGTTTTTTCCCATTAACACTATTGTGCTAGTCTTTTGAAGTTTATATTGTTGACCCTTTGGTGAGTTAATTTTGGATTGCAATGAATGCAATGAGATTAATAATNTGACACTGTTATTTTCAGTGGCCCAAGATCTACGGCTACTTTCTCTAATTATATTAATGGAATTATAACCATTGGTGTGGATTGGTAAATTTACTTGAATTATACTTTATTATTACCTGTACTTGTTTATTCTCTTTTGCTTTGGAATATGGTGATGATCATTAGCTGTTTTGTGACAGACATAATAGCCTTATGCAAGATTAGAATTTTAATATTTTCCTTTGGGCTTGTTGTTATGAGTCTGTTGTTTTATTTTTATGCTCGTCTCTTTGCAGACTTGTTTAGTTTTAGTATTGTTCCAATGTATTTTTAAACAGGTTTTGGATTCATAGATTTATGGAAATTCAAGTTTATCTTGTATGATTCTTCTGTCATTCTGGTTGATTTGACCATCTTGAGATGGAGCATATGTTTTTGAGACATGACCATAAATTTTGAAATGGTAGCTTTAGTGAATCTCTCTTGAGTTTCTAACCCTCTTAGGTTTTTTATCTTTATAAAAGTAAAAAATAAAAAATAAAAAATAAAGTGAAAATAGGTTCTCGTCTTCCCTCTATATTTTTTTTCAGCTATTAAACTTTTTGCTCTTGAGTTTAACTTGCCTAAGAGAGAATCATTGTTACTAACTATATCTCATGTTTTGTGTCAACAACAATAGAGGCTAGTATGATCAAAAAGACAAAACTGGACCTCATATGGGGCTCTCTAATGTTCAAACGAAGTTTGTTCTTAAGGTTGTGGGCAAGCATGAGTTCCTGAACTCATTCTTTAATTGTTGCATCTGGTTCTATGCTGATCATTTTTGAGATTGTTTATTTTTTTCCTTGTCCCTTCTCTTATTAACATTTTGAATTTAATTATCCTGAATTTTATCTTGCTAATTCTTTTCTTTGTTAATTTTTATGACTTAATGGAATCCTTCAGTTAGTAGACCTTTTTCTATTATTAAAAGAAGATTAGGTTGTTTATATTTTTCCAATCCTTTTGGGCTAATGATGTTAGTCTTATTGGAATTCTATTCTAGAACAAAAGGGTGGCAGAATAACTTTCATTTTTGTGACTTCTAATAAGAATGTGGCCAGTTGCAGCTTCGTTGAGCCATGTGTTGATAGATTCTCGGAAATCTTTTCCTGTGGATGTTGGAACGTTGGAGACATGAAAGTTTGTTTGGTTATTACGTTTGATACACCGAAGTTGTTTGCAGTACAAGTTTGCAATCACTTATTTTCACATTTTTTTTGGTTAAAAGTAATATTTTTTGTGTGTATACTTGTGAATTACTTTTTTATCTTTAGAGTTTCCTATGAAACTTTTTTTACCTAGTGGCTCTAGCAAATAGAATGTTATGCCCTCTAAAGGTTGGAAAAGAAAGCTCGGAACATACTTTTGCTATCATGAAATATGATTGAGAATTCAGTTAGCTCATATTTATATTCTTAAATAATATGATTTAGTCTGGTCGCCTAAACCATCGTTTTCATCGTCTGGACTGCTTGGTTGCCCTAACTGCTTCGTCTGCTCCGCTCATCTGCTCCGTTGAACTGCCCTAACTGCTTCGTCTGTAACGCTCGACTGCTTCGGCAGACTCACCTAAACTGCTACGATCTCTTTATTCGCTTCAACTGCCTCGACCACATCTATTCTTGTCCACTTCGCTCATTTCGTCCGCTTCATCTACTTCGTCCGCTTCTGCTTCGGTAGCATCGGTTGTATCTTCTGCTTCGGTATAGTCGGCGTATTTCAGCGTCGATATACTTTCTAGATCGTCGCACTCAAGGATCGTAGGCTCCTGCTTTGGCTTCGGACTCCTCTCCTAATTTAAGGCAATGCACGATTTTTTGAATCTCTTAAGTTGATTTAGATCAACGATTTAGATTTTTTTTTGGATATCTTAGCTTTGTTTGATTTTTGGTTGATTTCGATCAATGACCTTCTTAATCAATTTGTAAATGACAATTATATTTAGACTATCGTCTGAAATCTTAGCTATCAGATTTACGAGAAATAATTATGTCGCATGAGAATTTCAACTCATAATGTTCTTAAAAGGGAAGGAGCTTTGGGGTCTCTTCTCCAACTTCTACTGAGGCAAAAGATCTTAGTCAATGGGAAGCAAAGGATGCTCGGATTGTTTCTTTAATCTTGGGATCTATTGAGGCTCATATGGTGAGCAATATACGATCCTTTGGCACGGTTAAAGAAATGTGGGAATACTTGAAGCGCGTTTACAATCAAGATAATACTGTGAAACACCTTCAATTGAAACTTGATATGAGTAATTACAGTCAGGGCAATCTTTCAATTGAACAATATTATTCTACCTTTCTAAATTTATGGAGCGAATATACTAGCATTATTTATGCTAAGGTGTCAATTGAGAACTTAGTTAGTCTTCATATTCATGAAGAAAGTTGTCGTGATCAATTTTTAATGAAACTCAGATCTGAATTTGAAACTGCTCGGGCTGGGTTGCTGAACAGAGATCTGGTTTCTTGTTTGGATATTTGTTTTGGTGAATTGCTACGCAAAGAACAAAGATTAGCGACACAAGTTGCTATTAGTACAACAGGTGGATCATCAGAAATAATTAATATGACATATGTTGCTAAGACCAAATGGAAGGGATCAGTGCAATGCTACAGCTGCAAGAAATTTGGTCATATTGCACGGAATTGTAAAAATAAGTGTTGCATTTATTGAAAGCAAAAGGGACATATTATTACGGAGTGTCCTGCACGATCCCAGAACTGCAAACCACAAGCAGTTTATGTCACGGTATCCGACACTCACAATCCTGGCTCGACATCCAAAGTTGTTGGCAATACTTAATAAGTTGTCACACCAAATATGGTTCAACAGATGATTCTCTTCCTCTTTTCTGCTCTCGGTCTTCAAGGGAAAGGTAAAACTATTACTTCTGTTTCTTCTCCTTAGTTTATTGATTCAGACGTCATAAATCATATGACTGGCACAGCTGATTTATTGCATAATCAATGGTCGTACACTGGTACTCAACATATTCAGGTCGCTAATGGAAATAATATTTCAATTACGATAGTCGGTGATATTAACTCCTCTTTCAGACATGTCTTGGTTTCTCCTAAATCATCTACTAACTTAGTCTATGTTGCTCAAATTGTAGATAATAACTTTGACGTGCATTTTTCTCGTGATTGTTGTATTGTGCAAGATCAGATATCAGGAGATTTATTGCATAATCAATGGTCGTACACTGGTACTCAACATATTCAGGTCGCTAATGGAAATAATATTTCAATTACGATAGTCGGTGATATTAACTCCTCTTTCAGACATGTCTTGGTTTCTCCTAAATCATCTACTAACTTAGTCTATGTTGCTCAAATTGTAGATAATAACTTTGACGTGCATTTTTCTCGTGATTGTTGTATTGTGCAAGATCAGATATCAGGAGATTTATTGCATAATCAATGGTCGTACACTGGTACTCAACATATTCAGGTCGCTAATGGAAATAATATTTCAATTACGATAGTCGGTGATATTAACTCCTCTTTCAGACATGTCTTGGTTTCTCCTAAATCATCTACTAACTTAGTCTATGTTGCTCAAATTGTAGATAATAACTTTGACGTGCATTTTTCTCGTGATTGTTGTATTGTGCAAGATCAGATATCAGGAAAGGTGATAGCGAAGAGGCCTAAAGTGGACAGGTTGTTTCCATTACAATTTACTGTTCCTCAAAATATGTCATTAGCTTCTTTAGTTGTTGAGAATAAGGCGAGCATCTGAAAAAACTAGGTCACCCAAATGATATGGTGTTGGAGCATTTACTTAAAGGGGATGTTTTTTATTCTACAGATAAGAGTTTAGTAGTTGACTGTTCTGTTTGTAAACTTGGAAAAAGTAAGGCATTACCTATTCTTATTTTAGGCAGTCGTGTCAATAAATGTTTTGACATTATTCATAGTGATGTTTGAGGAATTACACCAGTTATTTCACATGCTCAATATAGATATTTGTGATATTTATTGATAATTACAGTCGATTTACTTGGATATATTTTTTGCATTCCAAATTTAAAAGAATTTACTGTATTTCAAATCTTTTTAGCATATATTGAAATTCAGTTCTCTGCTTGCATTAAAACCTTACATATGACAATGGCGGTGAATACATGTCTCATGAGTTTCAAACATTTATCCATAATAAAGGTATTGTTTCATAGCGTTCATGTATCAATACACCGCAGCAAAATGGAGTTGTTGAACGGAAGAATCGACCTCTATTCGATACAGTGCTCATGTTACTGATAGAATCTTCTATTACAGCTAAATTTTGGACTGAAGCTTTATCTACTGCAGTTTATCTCAAGAATCGTATACCATCTCAACAATTGAAGTATGATTCTGCTTATTATCGTTTTTTTTGGAAAACATCCTAATTATCATACGCTAAATATTTTCGGATATGTTTGCTTTGTTCATCTACCTGCTCATGAACGTCGTAAATTGGCAGCTCAACCATTACGATGTGCTTTTATGGGATACATTCCTAATCATAAATGTTTTGTGTTATGATTCGATTAATAATCGATGACATATTTCTCGAAATGTGATTTTCTTTGAACATGAATATTACTTTTAGCATCATGTGTTGACACCGGATACAGTTATACTTCTACAATTTGATAATTCTTCTTCTGATAAATGGTTCAAGCCAGACATTGTCTACACACGACATCTGCCCCCTTCACCTTTAAACCTCCTCGACCCTGATCTAGAAATTGCTCCAATAAGTCTTCGACGATTAACTTGGCATATCCGTTCTCCAGATAGATATGGATATTCTGCAATTTTAACTAATATTATTGTTCCTACCTCTTACTTTCAGGCTACTAAACAGACTTGCTGGATCAAAATCATGCAAGAGGAACTTCAGACACTTCAAGACAATCACACTTAGGATATTGTTTCATGTCCTACAGGTGTTAAACTCATTGGTTGTAAATGGGTTTATTCTCTTAAACTCCGATCTGATGGCTCTCTTGATAGATATAAGACAGGATTGGTAGCTCTTGGCAATCAACAGGAATACGAGATTGATTATGAAGAAACATTTGCACCTGTGGCTAAGATGACAACTGCTTGGATGATATTATCTATTACTGCATCTAAAGGCTGGTTCTTAAAGTAGGTGGATGTTAATAATGCATTCTTACACGGGGATCTCAAAGAAGATGTCTATATGACTCCTCCAGGTTTGTTTTCTACACCTTCACATAATGTTTGTAAGCTCAAATGATCCCTATACGGTTTGAAACAGGCTCCATAGGCTTGATTTGAAAAGTTTCGCAATACTCTTCTTAGCTTCTCTTTCATTCAAAATCAGTATGATTTATCATTATTTCTTTGCAAGACTGACATGAGAATTATTTTGTTATTAGTCTATGTTGATGATATTGTCATCACAGGATCTGACAATCAGTTGATGTCTCAGATATAGAAGCGTCTTCAGGGTTCTTTTCATATGACGGATTTTGGGTTATTAACTTATTTCTTAGGGCTCGAGGTTCACTCTTCTTCCGCTGGTATTTTTCTTCATCAGCACAACTATACTAAGGGACTCATTGCTTTGGCTGGTCTTTAAGATTGTCGCTCCGTTGATACTCTTTTGGATGTAAATGTCAAATATCAAAAGAATAATAGTGACTTTCTTTCTGATCCATCTCTATACCGACAACTTGTTGGGAGTCTCAATTATCTTGACTATTATGCGTTCTGATATTTCATTTGTTGTGCAACAAGTTAGTCAATCTATGCAAGCATTTGCACATCATTTAGCTGCAGTTCGACGTATTATTCAGTATTTGAAATGTACTTCTCTTCGTGGTTTGTTCTTTTCTGCGGAGTCTCCTATCACCTTAACAGCCTATAGTGATGTTGATTGGACTGGTTGTTCTGATACACGTCGATCTATTACTGGATGGTGCACGTTTCTTTGCAACTCTTTAATCTCTTGAAAGGGAAAGAAAAAAGATCGAGTTTCTAAGTCATCTACTGAATCAGAATATCGTGTTATGTCCTTTGCTTGTTTCGAGATCATTTGGCTTCGGGGTGTGTTGATTGAGCTTGGTTTTCCTCGGCTTGAGTCTACTTCTCTTCATGCAGATAATACTAGTGTTATCCATATTACTGCTAATCCCGTCCGCCATGAGCGCACAAAACACATTGAAGTAGACGGTCATTCCATTCGAGAAGCCTATGGGGATGGTGCTATATATCTTCCTCATATCACTTCTGATCTTTAAACAGCTGATATATTTACTAAGGTTTTTTTCTCGACAGCATCATCAGTTTCTTGTAGGCAAATTGATGTTTCTTAATCAGCCAACATCAATTTGAGGGAGGGGGATATCAATCAGGAGTAAATGAAATCGGACAGAATAAAGAGTTTCCTTCTTTACAATTCTGTAAAGAAGGAAATATTGTATTTGCACGGATTCTTTCCTTTTAGCTGAATATTTTAATTAGAAATATATATTATTAAGCTACCAAAATTAGATTGAGCACTTTATTATGTACCTAAACTAGATTGTACAGACTATTATTTATTAGAATGAAAGCAAAGGAAAATACATTCAGTCTATTTGCTCAAAATATTAACACATAGCAGGTCTCACCACCATCTTATAAGATTTTCCTTTCAGTCTAAGCGGTACTTTTCTATCACACAATAGGCCCGAAGCATTCCTCCACTTCAACCAACCAACTTGAATTATACTAAAAAATCCCCATCTATATCACCATCACTTTGAACAATAGACCCAAGATATATAAAACGTTCACATATTTTAATGATTTGATGACTCATAGTTACAACTCTGTCACTAGAGCTACTACTAATAAGATTACATTCTATGTATTTAGTTTTAGTTATACTCAAACGAAGGCCTTTAGACTCCAAAGTAGACCTTCATAATTGAAGTTTTTCATGTTTTTTTTTTCTCTAGCCTTATCCAAAAGAAGGATATCATTAGCAAAAATTATGGTTTTAGTTCTACTCCTTCATAATGGTTGCATCTAAAATTATAAAAAATCAAATGGCTCTGGCATGGTTCCTCTATGTTTTAGAAATTGGTTTCTTATTTCCTTTCCGATTATTTGAAATGATGTTTAAGAATTTGAAGGATGACTGCCTCATTGATCCTTTACTGCTTTTGCAATTTTAAATATACTCTGATCATTTCAGGTTTTATATTCCACTGATTTGCAAGTTATTGTATTTTTTATCAACCGTTTTGAAGTATTATTGATATCTGTGTTTCTGAATTGCTTGATGGGTAATTTCAGATCCTGTTTCACTTGTGCGAGATCATGCAGTCAAAAGTCAGCTATTGGATTATGGAATTACAGTGCAGAGTTTTAATGGAGATCTTCTGTATGAGCCATGGGAAGTCTATGATGAAAGTGGGCATGCTTTTACAACATTTAATGAGTTCTGGAACAGGTGCTTGAGCTTGCCAGCTGAACCTGTAGCATTTCTTCCGCCTTGGCGGTTGGTACCACC
Organism: Phalaenopsis hybrid cultivar; assembly: GCA_002079205.1. Classification (NCBI taxonomy): domain Eukaryota; kingdom Viridiplantae; phylum Streptophyta; class Magnoliopsida; order Asparagales; family Orchidaceae; genus Phalaenopsis; species Phalaenopsis hybrid cultivar. Next base: position 8,383 of record JXCR01103526.1, on the reverse strand, counting down.
GTCAGGTAAATTGGGATTCAGTGTATATTAAACTAAAGACTTGCTTGGTTGGCTGTATGAATGTATGTCAATTTGCTGCATTCATTATTTTGTTCAGTTCTTAAATTTTCGCTTAGGACAGCAGATGAAGCTCTTACCTTTATTCTTTTATGAGAAATTTGCATATGAATCCCAGTACTTTGCCCACTTGGTGAAAGAAGTGATTAATTAAAATTTATAAGCAAATTCAATAATTTGTCTTCTTTCATAAATATTAGCACTGGCTTATTGTTGTGAAACTTTTATCTATAATAAGTTATTACTCTCTTGAAAGTTGTATTTAGCTCCCTTAGCCCTTTTTTTTCATATAAAACAAATAATTCTTTTCTCTTGGTATGGTATTAGAGCAGAATAAACCTTCCCCCCCCCTCTCTCTCCTTCTACTGCTAGCTATTGGAGCCCTTGGCTATTTACCGTTGCTCCAATGCACTTGTGCCTGCTACTTGCCTATGCTTTGCCATTGCTGCAACTACTTTTATGTGCTCAGCTGCCTGTACTTTTTCACTTGAGCCCCCTCAACACATGTACTGGCTTGCACAAGCTCCTCTTTTGCACCACGTTGGTTCACTCAAGCTTCCTGACCCTAGCCATTACTGCAATTTGCATTTTTACACCCACATCTTCGGAGCCAAGTTGTGGATATTTAAATGCTATTGTATCACTTGCCATCTTTCGCCTGGTTCCCATGGCATGTCATCTCCTACGTCATTTTCCTTTGTCAGCATGGTTGCTTTAACTCCTTTATTTTTTTGCCTCCTGTTTTTTCTTGGTGGTGTTAATTGACGGTTCCTTTATTACTGTCTTGAACATAAAAACCTCATCCATCATTGTCAAACCTATCAAACTCAATGGTTTCAATCAATTAGGAAATCCAAAATCAAGAATTGAAATTTTTGTCTTAGTGCAGCGAGACATGAGCCTCGACATGAAAAAAAGATTATAAAATTTAAACTAATTCATAAATATGATATAAACATTAAACATTAATTATTACTTAATCATCAAGATAAAGATATAAACCATAAATATAATTTTAAGTACTAATATAAAATGAAAGCTTTAAATGAGATTCAATCTAAAAACTCACTTAAAAATATAAATACGACATGAGGATCATGATCCATCCTAGTCTCATTTCATTTTTATCATCTTCTGAGGAGTCATCATATTAATTATTCTATTATTCTCTGATTTTGTGTTGTTGGCATATCTAAAATTTCATCAATCATTATATTTTTATGCTTACTCCTTCAATCAATTAACAAAAAGTTTAATATATTTTAAATAAAACTACAATTTAATGACATAACGGAGCAATCCATCATATTTCAATTAACTTTTGACTTTTTTGAAGCTCCGACTTGATTTTGCTTATTCCTTTTAAATGATTGTAAAGTACAACTTGCTCTGAATTCAGTTGCATTTTCATTATTAGATGGTACATTTTTCATCATAAACTTCAAATCTTTCACTATTTTTTGATATTATATGTTTATCATTAGATGGTACATCATTAATAACTAGAAGATCCATTCCATCATTAGTTCTTCTTTTTTTTTAACTTACGTGTCTTTCTTTCAAATTTATATTAAACATGACATAAACCAAGTCATCCATTTGTTCTAGAACAAATTAATTAATTCTCTTTATATGTGCTTTGTTGAACGTGAGCAAATTAAATTCACATGTAGAAGTTGAATAAGACGAAGAATCTTTATTGCAATTTCTTCAAATTCAAATTATGCTCATCAACTTTCTAGAGGATAAAAAACATGATTAATATTTACAAAAGTAAAATGTTAAAGCAATAACTTTTAGATATAAAATAATAAATGTATTCATATTTGCTTGTAACTGCATATTCACTTGTTTAGACAAATATTATTGTTGGAAGCAAATATGCAGTTACAAGCAAACACGCTTGAAAGAAAAAATACAACACGCACGACATGCGATCTTACGTTAGGGCGGATCCCGGGTGATCATGGTGATTAGGCTTGGCGAGCTGTTTGCAAGGTAGGGAAGGGTTTCCTGGCTGTGGAAGAGGGACGACAATTATGAGCGACTGGAACAGCAGGGCAGTAAGGAATGGCAGTTCAAATAGCAGCAGTTTGTTGTTTGGACCAGTTGGACAGCATGAAAACAATGAAGGGAAGGCATTGTGTGTTGTGACAGCAAGGATGGAGGACTAGAACAGCGATGGACGCAGGTATGGGGTTGTTGGAATGCCATGGGCTGTTCGAAACAGCAAGAGAGAGGGCTGGTAGCAGATTTAGGAGGAAAGTAGGGATTGTGGAAGGAAGGTGGCTGGAAAGAGGAGAACTGCAGAAAAGAACAGCAACGACAGCTGTCAGAGGCAGCTGCAGCGAGGAAAGAGACGTGGCAGCGAAGTGCGGGGTGCAGGTAAGGAAAGGTCAAGGATAAATATTCCCTCTGGAACGAGCTACATTCGGTGCACCCCTCGACCCTTGGAAGAAGGTCACTATCTTAAACGAGTTACAACCGGAGCGCCTTCTCACCTTCGAATGGAAACCTAAAAGGGGAACATCAGATGCCAGTGACTATCCTAATAGAAACTTGAGCCAAAAACTAAACCTAGAATATCAGGAATACAAATATATAATAAGAGGATAACTAGGATTGGCCCTATAGGATCGAGGATTGGCCCTATAGGATCGACCGACTCCTCATAATAGAGAAAATTTGGCCTTTCTCAATAGGGTCAACTCAAGAAGTATTCTATATCTGACAAGCCTGAATCTCTCTTATTTGGGGTTGCTCTGTGTCTAATATCGGCTCCGCAAACCCATGAATCTTTTAGACATCCAATGTAAGTCTTGTTGATGCTCCTCTCAATACCTGCAACATGGTAGGTCTAGGCACCATAATCTCATACGCTGCATAAACGCCCATTATCTCAAACTTACTACCCTTTAAAACAGCTTCTGTCAACTCAATTGTAATCTCTCTTGGGTACAACTAAAATTGTTGACATCTTCCTCATCGGTTGGAAGTTGAGAATTCTCTCTAAATCTTCATATTCTCTTGGATTACTATTTATTTCTGCAATTGCTTCCTGATCAGTTAAAGAGGTCATTCATCTAGTTGTGCGGTCTGATTCGGTTTTCCCAAATCCGTGACACTTGAAACACCTCCTAGCTGGGTTAGATTTGATTATGTAGATTGGCTTCAGCTATTCACTCTGAATTAGTTTCTCCTCATTCGGGGGCTTAGATGTTTTCCTTGGAGTGCTCTTGTGCCTCTATCCTAGAGTTGAACTTTGTCTGAAAGGTATGGTTGTCATCCAGTGATGTTGTCTCTCCACTTTTGAAATTAGGGTGTGAATAAACATTCCAAAGTCCAAAGCCACTTGATAAACTCATCTAGGTCTATGTGGCTATTGAAATATGACAAATCTATCTTTGTTTCAAAATTTTGGCTTCTCAAATATTTTAGGTCACATCTTTGAGGCAGAGGTTTTTTATCCCTGGAATCCGCATGTCGGAAGAGATTCACTCCATTACTTCGATCTAGCAAGCATCATTGTGGCCATGAGTGACCCATCCGGATTGCCTCCTCTCGAAGATGAAAATCCCCTATTATAGTTGGTGGGTTTCCCACTGCATATCTCTCCTAGAAATTTTATGGATGCCTCTTAGTGAATTTCTCATATAAGTCGTCGTTTCATTTCCCTCGATACGGCTTCCGACGATTATCTCCTTGGCAACGTGGTTGGTTTTGGATGTTAGTAGGTGGAAGGAGGTATGTATGAGTAATATAGAGTGAGAAAAAAAAATTGTGTGGGGGAGGATTTGGTATGGTGGATGCTAGAAACTCTAGGATAGGACTAGTGTAGGCTAACTCTGATATAAAATGATACCAGAGTTAATTCAAAAAATAATAGGATATAAAATATTATTACTAGAAGCAAATATGTGGTTACAGTCAAACACACTTGAAATGGGAAATACAACATACTAGACACACAAACTTCTGTTAGGGTGGATTCTGAGTGATAGTGGTGACGATTAGGGGGATTGGTGAGGTGGAGACAAGGTAGGGAAGAAATAATTAGGGATAAATACTCCTTCAAGAACGAGCTACTCCTAGAGCACCACTTGACATTTGGAAGATGGTCATTATCTCGGACAAGTTACAGCCTGAACACCTCGTCTTTGGATACAACCCTAGAAGGAGAACACCAGATGTTGGCGGCTATCCTAATAGAAATTTTAGCCGAAAACTAAACCTAGAACATCAGAAATACAAATATGTTAGAAGTTACTAGGAATTGATTTATTTCCTTTTCTATTATTTCCTATTTTATGCCTTTCCTATTTTATGTATTTCATTTTATCTCTGGGTAGTTATTAGGAATTGATTAATTGTAATCTTTGAGATATAAGTATTATGTCTTTTCTGTTTTAGGGTTCATGTAAGTCGTATTTATACCCGCCTTTCGTGTCAATACATGCTGGAATGTTCTCCTATTACGACTACACATCCCATATTATCCAATTTGACTGTTAGCATCTTCCTCCTAGAGAGCTTTTTGATCTCCACGTACCCACTGCCCTTTTTTTTTCTGTCTTTTGTTATTTTGCCTTTGTATTTGTCATTGGCCCCTGTTCCTAGGACTTATCATGATGCACTACAAATCTTTGGTGGAAACATATAATGAAAACTGAAATGATTGCTTTGTCAAATCCGCATAGTTTGGTCACGCTGCTTCTTAGTATTAAGAGATTCCCAAGTGGATAGTTTACTCCTCCAAATTTCATCTTATGGTTTTGTTAATGGAGACAAGGCTATCTAGTTGCAAAAGATTTAAATCTATGGTATTGATTACTTTGTGAACTTCTCCCCAGTTGCTTGGCTAACTTATACAAACTCTGGTATCTATTGCTATCAATCAAGGTTGGTCATTGTTGCAAATAGATGTGATTTTTATGAAGATTTCATTGAAATCATTTATATAGAAAAACCGCCATGGTATGTTGCTTAGGGACATTCTAGAGTAAGTAAGCTTAACAGAGCTATTTATAGGCTACATGACAGCCCCTGAGTTTCGTTCCACAAATTTAGCAAAGTTGTTGCTGAAATTGAGGTTTTTAGATCACCCATTTCTATCAGACAAACTTCTTTTGGTTTTGTATTTTGGTAATCTATATACATAGCAAGCATTTTACTTGTAGGAACGATAAGAAATAGATCATTTAATTAGAACACAATATTCAAAGATATTTTTTGGTCAAAGATGTGGATAATCCCAAATGCTTTTTGGGAATAAAATTTTCTTATAGCATAGGAGTGTTATTGTCTCAAAGAAAAGAGGACACCTTGCGGGAATTGATCACTTAGTTTGCATATGTAGTGACACTCATTGACCGTCAATTTTTTTTTAATAAAGAGGGAAGTATTGAGATGCTGCTCGTTATTGTAGGTTCATTAATAAGTTGATCTGTCATATTGTCAACAGCCCTAATGCCTTTGTTGGAGGAGTTCTGTACATAAAATTGTCAAACAAAAATATTGGGAAGCTATTTTATGTATCCTTACGTATGTCCAAAAGTCTTTAGGAATAGGAAAAGGACTACTATAATTGAGAATGGATTGGCTGCAAATAGAAAATTCACTTGTAACTATTCATATTTGTTGGAGGTTACTTTATTGCATGGAAGATTAAGTAACAAAATGTGGTGGTCAGATCATAAGTTGTGGTAGAATACAGAGCTATTATACACTCTACATGTGAAATGGCTTGTGGCTCGAGAAAATTTGATTTTCAAATTGCACAATCTTGGTTCTTAAATTATGACAGTTGTGTTGTTTTATATACTACCAGTAATTGTATAATCCATGAAAGAATCAAACACTTTATTGATTGTCACTTTTTTGCAATGCATTGCTATCAAAGATCATGCTCAAGCTTCAGCTTAGAATAGCTAGTATATATATTTACCAAGGCTTTGTGTCTATTTTGGTTTTCCAAACTATATAACAAGCTGGAGCTTATTGATATACATTGGTTGAGGGGGAGTATCTTGCTAGCATATTGTTGAAAAATATCTTATTTAGCGGACTATTTTTATTTCATTATTCCTCTGCACAACGTATTCAGTTCCCTTATGATAAGGGAGCCTCCCATTGAGTAAGACAACTTTGTCCATTACAGTAAACAAGAGTAATTAGAATAGATAGAACTCTGCTATTGATGTCTTGGTTTATAAATCAAACAGGAATGACCTCATTGCTACTCAAGCACTTGTTTACAGTTTTTTCAAACCGTGAATCAATTTTGAAACCTTAGGCACTAATGAATAGACGTTCAGACCAAGTTCTATTTGTTAGCTGTTCCACATCCGGTTTATTCTCCTACATTCTATAAATAGTACTTCAATAAATGATTTCTTATCAATCTATGTTCAGAATTCCTTGGCAGGGAGGGATATGCTTTCGTTACTGATTTGAATTTGCATATCAGGGATTGAAAGCATTGAAAGTTGTTCTATTGAGGAATTGGGCCTTGAAAAGGAATCTGAGAAGACCAGCAATGCGTTGCTCAGTAGGGGATGGTCCCCAGGTTGGAGCAATGCAGACAAAGTGCTATCTGAATTTGCTGAGAAAATTTTATTAGACTATTCAAAGAATAGGATGAAGCTTGAAGGCACCAATACCTCCTTGCTCTCACCTTACCTTCATTTTGGTGAGATAAGTGTAAGAAAAATTTACCAAACTGTGAGAATGAAGCAGATACTGTGGACAAAAGGGAAGTCCGATGCAGTGGACAGTGTCAACTTTTTTCTCCGATCTATTGGTCTTCGTGAATATTCACGATATCTATGTTTTAATTTCCCCTTCACCCACGAAATATCATTATTAGGGAATTTGAAGCACTACCCATGGCGTGCGGATCAGGAACAGTTCAAGTCTTGGAGGCAGGGGAGGACAGGGTATCCGTTAGTTGATGCAGGCATGAGGGAGCTCTGGGCAACTGGCTGGATACATAACCGAACTAGAGTTATAGTTGCGAGCTTCTTCGTCAAGTTTCTTCAACTTCCATGGACATGGGGAATGAAATATTTTTGGGACACGCTCTTGGATGCTGACCTGGAAAGTGACATCCTTGGATGGCAATATATATCTGGTAGCTTACCAGATGGTCATGAGCTCATTAGACTTGACAGTCCAGAGGTTAGTTCTATCTATTGCAAACTTTTTATTATAATCTCTTCGTGGTTCCATTTATGACAAGTTTGAATTTTATTAGATCTTTGATCTTTCAAGTGGCATTATCAATTCATATATCATATTAAATGATTGGGTATACTTTTGAGATACTGGGAACTTAGCCTTGGCAAGCAAGCCCACAATATTGGTTTCTCTGCTTGATCCTTATTAGGATTTAAAATGAGTCCTTTAGATCTTTATTTCTAGTGCTTGCTTGAGCCTAAGTAGAAATTTCATTAATACCTCTCCGGCCTGACTAATCTCAAACTCAATCTACTTGTTTTTGCTCATTTGTTGGAGAAAAGGGGTGGTGGTTGCCTAACACTCATTTGCTTTCTCCTACCTCCTCTACCCAACCCAACTTCACTCTTCTCTCATTCATTACTACCCTTTGTAACTTCATTAGACCACCCATTCATCAAAGCCCTACTACACCTCTCTCTCTCCTTTTCCCTCTCCCCTTTTTTTTTACGTCTTGAACTCTCTAAATGAAAACCATGAGGATGTGGTCCTCTCCTCATCTGACTTCCCATTGCCCTCTTTGCAACAATTGCCCGCCTATCTAAATGACTAAGGAACACTATTTCTCTTCTCTTCGCCATCTTGAGACTATCTACAACTCTCTACCTTAACCCAATTATTTGTCGGGGCAGTACAAGACAGTTCATCAAGGCTCTCTCTCTCTCTCTCTCTCTCTCTCTCTCTCTC
>JXCR01103516.1:4660-43617 GCA_002079205.1 Phalaenopsis hybrid cultivar | reverse complement strand
CAGGGTCCGAAGTATCTGACATTGTTGCAATAATTGCCAGCGAGATGGAAGAACAAGAGGAGAAGCTCCAGCATGGTCCTCCAGATCTTAGAACAATCAAAGAATCAATGATCAAATAAAAATTTGAAAAGCTTAGAGTAGAGATTTCCAAGTTGGCTCGGGAACATGGAGTCTCCATTGACGATGAAGAAGAATTTGACTACAATGATTACCTCAAACAATATTTCATGGATGTCCATGTTATCAAAACCAGAGCCGCTGCATCTGCGCCCGAGGCTCAACCTCTCGTCAAAGAGAACGCNTGAAGAAGAATTTGACTACAATGATTACCTCAAACAATATTTCATGGATGTCCATGTTATCAAAACCAGAGCTGCTGCATCTGCGCCCGAGGCTCAACCTCTCGTCAAAGAGAATGTCGTAGATGAGCTGCGTAGGGCTATTATCCTAAAGGGTTGAGCAAGTCAGCTAACTGGAGAAAAGGATAGAAGAGATGGACGCCACTATGACTTCCATGGCCACCATTCAAGGGCAATCACAAGCACCACAACTAGCCTCTCTAGAGATCAACCAACCAGAAATCATATATATCATGGATGAAAAAAGAGAAGTTGCCTCAGCAAAGAGAGATGAGCAACAAAAGAAGGATTCTCCACCGAAAGCCATACCAGAGAAAGAATTTAATCAAATGGTTGAGCAAGTTCGGGAAGCCTTAACCCAAATTAAGGGCGGTGCATTGATTATAAAGGGTAGACCCTATCTGGAGGAATTTGATGTCGTACCCTTCCCCAAGTGTTTCGTGGCCCCAAACTTTAAAATATTTGATGGGACTGAAAATCTCAGACAACATATAGCACACTTTCGAGCCAGTTGTAGCAACACAAGAAATAGCGAAGCTTTAGTCTTATAACAGTTCGTCAGCAGCTTATCAGGGATCGACTTTGATTGGTATGCTGATTTATCCAACGGATCAGTGAAGACCTTAGCCGAATTGGAACAACTATTTGTGAAAAGATTTGCCGAAGCGCAACACAATGTCTCTATAGAAGAGCTCATGATGGAAAAAGAAAAGCCCAACGAGACTTTGGTGGATTACATTTTGAGGTGGAGAAACCTTAGGATGAAGTGTGAGCCTCAGCTACAGAAACATCATGCAATTGAGATTTTACTCAAAAGCATCCATGGGCCAGTAGCTTTCAGGCTCATGGGACTCACCATCAAATCCTTCAAGAAGCTACTCAGTAAGACCAGTAGTCTTCAAGAGGAAATCAAACATATGGATTCGCACGAGAAGTCCATGGCAACCAGAGTGTTTGAAAGGAAATCAGGAACAGTAGCGACTGTCAACAAGGGAAAAAAGCTAATAAAGATATATGCAGATAATCCTCGTCAATCATTATCACAGCAAGCTCCGAAACATAGTAGCCATTCCAACCAGCGACTGCCTCAAGAAGGATCACCTCGAACAGGGAATAAGAGAATATCTTTGGCAAAACAAGAAAAAATGGTATATTCTTTTAAAGATGAAGCCATGTCTAAAATGTTCAGAAGTTTGATGAAGAAGCCTGAGTTCAGACTACCAGTTCCAAAGAAGCCCGAAGAAGTTTACAAGATAGATGAACCAAATTATTGCCCGTACCACTGGTTTCTCGGGCATACTATAGAAGAATGTTTCATCTTCAAGGATTGGCTCGAGAAAAATCTCAAAGAAGGGAATATAACAATCCCGAAGGAATATTTGAAAGAAACTGAAAAAGGTTCCATTAATATGATTTCGGCTGAACCAATCTCTCCGATTGATCCATATACTGGAAAAGATGGATGGAGTACGACTTGGAGCAAGCTCAAGAGGGTCCTAAATCATATCCAAGATTCATTAAAGCATTCTCCCACAGAGACCGAAAAAGATGAATGGAATGAAGTTTGTAGCAAATCATCCAAGAAATTATTAAACCAAATCCCGAATGCATCAAATCAATCTTCCGTTCAGAGTCTTCAGCCTGTCAAGCTCGAGATGAAGATTCCGCTGCAAGATTCATCATCGTCAAAGACAAAGAATGAGAAGAACACTACCATAAAGATTAATAGCACATGGGGTAGGATATTGGCTGCCTCTACTAGATTGGTTGTCTTGGATTCGGGGAAGAAAATCCTCAAACCCCTGACTTTGTATGATTATCTTTTTGCCCCTCTAGGGTCTTATGAATATAATGACCGTGATTTAGGCTACATTTTAACTATTTCTAGTGATGACATAAGTGATAATGGCCAGTCTGACCTTGATCTTAATTCTCGCCATGATCCTCAAATCATACTTGAGTCCGATGAACTTGCAAACAAGACTGAAGAAGACATCAACGATACCATCTACGACAATACTGGGAGTGAGGAACCAATTCTTGAGCACCACGGTGCACCGTTTGCCATCAACTTAGATCTTTCAGACAAAGAAGAAACACCAGAAAATTCAATAATGATATCTCAAGAAGAGGAAATTAAAGAAGTGAACTTAAGGAGCAGGAGAGTGTTACTCCCGAGAACAACTCGAGCAGATAAAGGAAAACAAATAATAACTCAAGATGAACTACCTCCACCTCCACCAGTGGAAGAAACACATAACCAAGAGAAAATTAGAGACCACATAAAGTTGATTACAATGTGCCAGCTCATTTTAGGAAGTTGTCGGCCAGATTAAGCATCTACGATGCTCTGATCCTGTCAAAGGAGATGAGAGAGTCTTTAGTTACAACCTTGCTTGACCCGGAGATTTTCTTAGTTCAGTTGTTTAGCACATCCTAAGATGAAGTTTTTTCATTGAAATAATAGTCTGGGGTCACCTTCACAGATGAAGATTTATTGCTCGGTACCGCCGACCATAATCGTCCACTCCACATCTCCATTAACATCGGCATATTTGTGTTATCCAAAGTTTGAGTAGATCCTGGAGCATCTCTTAAATTGATGAGTCTACGGACATTGGCCTATTTGGACATCAAAGCTCAAGAGCTTACGACCGATAAAATGATGCTAAAAAGATTCAACCAAAAGGGAGAGAGAGCCCTGGGATCTATTACACTGTTTAAGAAGGTTGGAGAACTAGAAAAAACCATCAAGTTTCATATCATCAACGTTGAGACCTCTTTCAATGCTCTACTGGGTCGACCGTGGATTCATGAACATAATATGGTTCCGTCGTCTCTACACCGGTGCATTAAGTACTACAAAGAAGGACAAGAGCATTGCATCAAAGGAGATCTACAACCTATTTCAGTTCATGAAGTTGGCCTTCATGAAGATGCTGCCTATTACGTGACTTTGAAGAGAAATGTCTTCTCTTGTGAAGCTGTGACAAAAAAAAGTAAAGATTCAGAAGAAGTACAATGTCAGTGTCATTCAACTCGGCTTCAGCAATCTTCCACCACTCTTTTGCAACAAGTTGGTGGAGGTTCTTTTAGCTCGAGCACCTGAGGTCGAGGCTGGAGACCTGGACGGGGAAGAACCAACTCAATCGTTGAACGGACTAGGTCAACCATCAACATTGGTGATGAAGACAGTTCTGAAGACGAACTAATGATGACAAAATAGAAGAAACCTCAATACAAGATATCCTTAGAAGATGTCAAGAAAAGCAAATATGAGACGATGTATGATCGGATAAACCACTATGTGAATGGTATGACCCTTACTCCGATTCTCCCTCAAAAGGTAGAGAGTTTAGAGGTCAAAGAAGTCGAAAGTGTTGGTTCAAAGCCGATCAAATTCTATCGTGCTTCTAGCTCTACCAATCTTTAAAATCATGTAAATTTGGATGATGATCCTAATGAATTAATGGAATCACCTTTTGGTTACTTTTCGTCTTATGTACAAAAGTTAATTCAACAGGAACATTTGCTAAAATAAATGCCAAAAAATAAATTATAACTTTTTAAAAATTTATGGAGTTTTAAAAGTCAGACTCCCAACTCAAAAGAGGGTCTCGGATTTGGAACAGTCGGATCAGTCGTGGATTCAGAATTTTGCAGGGTTATTGCTAGTGAATCAGAAGAGGATTGCCTCAATATAGAAGATGATTCTACTGATCATCTAATAGAAAATGCTCTGCCAGAATTTGAAGAAGAAATCAAATCAACTGTTCATGAGTTGAATGAAATCAACATCGGGACTGAAGAGCAACCCCAACCGACTTTTATAAATTCTCTACTCAATGATGAAGAATCTCTATAGTTGATCAAATTGTTAACTGAATTTAAAGATTGCTTCACATGGAGTTATGATGAAATGCCAGGACTCTCAGCAGAAGTTGCAGTTCATAAACTCGAGGTAGACAAAAATATAACCCCATCAAAACAAGCTCCCAGAAGAATGCGCCTCGAAAAAGAGCAATAAGCCTTTGTCGAGGTAAAAAAATTAATAGACGCTAATTTTATAAAAGAATAGCAATACCCTACGTGGTTGGCTAACATTGTACCTGTTAAGAAGAATAATGGATAAATCTGTGTTTGCGTCGACCTCAGAGATTTGAACAAGGCATGTCCAAAAGACGAGTTTTCACTACCAATACCAGAAATGATGGTGGATATCGCTCCAACACATGAAATTTTCTCCTTCATTGACGGATCATCGGGATACAACCAAATCAAGATGGCTCTTAAGAATGCAGCACTTACAGCCTTCAGAACATCAATCGGAATTTTCTGCTACACAGTGATGTCATTTGGATTAAAGAACGCTGGNAGAGCCCTGGGATCTATTACACTGTTTAAGAAGGTTGGAGAACTAGAAAAAACCATCAAGTTTCATATCATCAACGTTGAGACCTCTTTCAATGCTCTACTGGGTCGACCGTGGATTCATGAACATAATATGGTTCCGTCGTCTCTACACCGGTGCATTAAGTACTACAAAGAAGGACAAGAGCATTGCATCAAAGGAGATCTACAACCTATTTCAGTTCATGAAGTTGGCCTTCATGAAGATGCTGCCTATTACGTGACTTTGAAGAGAAATGTCTTCTCTTGTGAAGCTGTGACAAAAAAAAGTAAAGATTCAGAAGAAGTACAATGTCAGTGTCATTCAACTCGGCTTCAGCAATCTTCCACCACTCTTTTGCAACAAGTTGGTGGAGGTTCTTTTAGCTCGAGCACCTGAGGTCGAGGCTGGAGACCTGGACGGGGAAGAACCAACTCAATCGTTGAACGGACTAGGTCAACCATCAACATTGGTGATGAAGACAGTTCTGAAGACGAACTAATGATGACAAAATAGAAGAAACCTCAATACAAGATATCCTTAGAAGATGTCAAGAAAAGCAAATATGAGACGATGTATGATCGGATAAACCACTATGTGAATGGTATGACCCTTACTCCGATTCTCCCTCAAAAGGTAGAGAGTTTAGAGGTCAAAGAAGTCGAAAGTGTTGGTTCAAAGCCGATCAAATTCTATCGTGCTTCTAGCTCTACCAATCTTTAAAATCATGTAAATTTGGATGATGATCCTAATGAATTAATGGAATCACCTTTTGGTTACTTTTCGTCTTATGTACAAAAGTTAATTCAACAGGAACATTTGCTAAAATAAATGCCAAAAAATAAATTATAACTTTTTAAAAATTTATGGAGTTTTAAAAGTCAGACTCCCAACTCAAAAGAGGGTCTCGGATTTGGAACAGTCGGATCAGTCGTGGATTCAGAATTTTGCAGGGTTATTGCTAGTGAATCAGAAGAGGATTGCCTCAATATAGAAGATGATTCTACTGATCATCTAATAGAAAATGCTCTGCCAGAATTTGAAGAAGAAATCAAATCAACTGTTCATGAGTTGAATGAAATCAACATCGGGACTGAAGAGCAACCCCAACCGACTTTTATAAATTCTCTACTCAATGATGAAGAATCTCTATAGTTGATCAAATTGTTAACTGAATTTAAAGATTGCTTCACATGGAGTTATGATGAAATGCCAGGACTCTCAGCAGAAGTTGCAGTTCATAAACTCGAGGTAGACAAAAATATAACCCCATCAAAACAAGCTCCCAGAAGAATGCGCCTCGAAAAAGAGCAATAAGCCTTTGTCGAGGTAAAAAAATTAATAGACGCTAATTTTATAAAAGAATAGCAATACCCTACGTGGTTGGCTAACATTGTACCTGTTAAGAAGAATAATGGATAAATCTGTGTTTGCGTCGACCTCAGAGATTTGAACAAGGCATGTCCAAAAGACGAGTTTTCACTACCAATACCAGAAATGATGGTGGATATCGCTTCAACACATGAAATTTTCTCCTTCATTGACGGATCATCGGGATACAACCAAATCAAGATGGCTCTTAAGAATGCAGCACTTACAGCCTTCAGAACATCAATCGGAATTTTCTGCTACACAGTGATGTCATTTGGATTAAAGAACGCTAAAGCAACATACCAACATGTAATGACAAAGATTTTTTATCTCATTCACAATCAAGTGGAATGCTACGTGGATGATTTAGTCATCAAAAGTAAACGAAAGATAAACTATTTGTATGATTTGACTATCGTGTTTGAATGGTTACGATGATATGACCTTAAAATGAATCCCATAAAGTGCGTCTTTTGCGTTACCTCTGGGAAGTTTCTAGGATTTGTTGTCCATCATCAGGGAATTGAGATCAACCTAAATAAGATTAAAGCTATCTTGGAATCAAGTGGAATGCTAGGTGGATGATTTGGTCATCAAAAGTAAACGAAATATAAACTATTTGTACGATTTGAGTATCGTGTTTGAATGGTTACGATGATATGACCTTAAAATAAATCCAATAAAATGCGCCTTTTGCGTTACCTCTGGGAAGTTTCTAGGATTTCGTTGTCCATCATTAAATAATTGAGATCAACCTAAATAAGATTAAAGCTATCTTGGAAATGTCTCCTTCGAAAACCTTGAAACAACTACGTTCCTTCCATGGGAAGTTGGCATATTTGAGACACTTTATTTTGAATCTCTCAGGTAGGTGTCAGCCCTTCTCGGCATTAATTAAAGAGGACACCAAATTTGCTTGGGAAGAGAAATGTCAGAAGGCCTTCGACGACGTTGAACAATATTTAATGACACCTCCTGTTTTGGCAGCCCCTATCCCAGGGAAACCTTTGATACTTTATACCACAGCCTTAGATGACTCAATTGGAGCCCTCTTGGCCCAAGTCAATGATGTGGGTAAAGAAAATACACTCTACTACTTGAGTCGTCGTCTAATACCGACGGAAGTAAGGTATCCACCTATTGAGAAGCATTGTCTGGCGTTAATTTTCATCGCCTTAAAACTTAGACATTACATGCTTTCTCATAAGATTACCCTAATCTCGAAAGTTAATCCATTGCAATATTTGATGACCCAACCAACACTCTCTGGACGTCTAGCAAGATGGTCAATGATCTTATTGCAATTTGATATAACTTTTATTCCCCTCTGTGCTATCAATCGACATATTCTAGCAGACTTTCTCACTGCACACCCACTGCCAGCTGGGTCCCCTCTCAACTACGAGTTACCAGACGAGCAAATACTATAAATGGAATTCCCAAGCACAAAGTACTGAGAAATGTACTTCGACGGTGCTTCAACAGCCAAGAAAGACAAAGGATCAGGCATAGTATACCAGGCAAAGCAGGGATCATTTTGATCTTTATCACGCCAGATAAGGGAATGTTAAGATTCTCATACCACCTGACAGAGCCATGTACCAACAATGTAGAAAAATATGAAGCTTTAATCACTAGATTAAAGTTGGCAATCTCGATGGAAATAACAAACATTTCCATCTAAGGTGACTCTCAACTTGTCATCGAGCAAATCGCTAGACAATACAAGATCTTGAAACCAAGGTTAACAGAATATCACCGGTATGCAATGAAACTGCTGGAACAGATTCCTTATGTGAGTTTCTACCAGGTTCCAAGGGGAGATAACACCCATGACGACGCTCTAGCAAAAATTGCTAAGGAATTGGAGTGTCCCCTAGAGGATTCCATGGAAATCACAGTACAAGGAAGGCAAGCTTTGTCTCAAATCAACCTTGAAACCCTAGATAAGCTCGAAAAAGAAGAAGCGATAAATGTAGTTGCCGATATCAACAAAGATTGGCGCAAGCTGTTGATAGAATATTTGCAAACTGGAAAGCTGCCGGAAGACATGTATGGGGCACATCACATTACAAAAAGGGCTATGTCATATGCCTTGGTTGGTGATGTCCTCTATAGAAGATCATTCGACCAGATGTGTCTACGATGCCTAAGCAAAGCCGAGACACAAAATTTTGTCAAGGAGGCGCATGCCGGATTGTGTGGAGCTCACCAGTAAGGGCCAAAAATGAAAATTAAGATCAAAAGACTCGGATATTATTGGCCAGCAATGATGTCCGACTGTATGGATATAGCCAAAAGATGTCACCAATGTCAGGTGCATGGGGTGGTCTTGCACAAACCTCCGAATGTGCTACACCTAACCGTTGCCTCGTAGCCATTCGAGTGCTGAGGCATAGATATAATAGGTCTGATAGACCCTCCATCCTCCAAAGGACACAGGTTTATACTTGCTGCTATGTATTACTTCTCTACATGGGTAGAGGTAGTGCCACTATGAGAAGTTACGACACAACATGTTCTTCAGTTCTTCAAAATTCTAGTCATCTACCGTTTCGAAGTACAGTGAAGAATAATTTTCGACAATGAGATAGCTTTTAAAAACCCAAAAATCAACAATTTCATGAAACGGTATGGGATAGATTAGAGATACTTTACAATTTACTATCCCAGAGCAAATGGCTTGGCTGAAGCCTTCAAAAAAACACTAGTACATATTTTAAAGAAAACATTGGAAGAAAACAAAAGGGACTGGCACAACAAACTATTAAAAGCCTTGTGGGCTACTGGATAACATTCAGAACTCCCACTCAGTGTACACCCTACATGCTCGTGTACGGGTTTGAGGCCATGTTACCATTAGAAATTTAAATGACGCCTCTCAGAGTCACAGTTGCCAACTAACTCACAATAGAAGAAAGCGTTAAGCTCAGACTTGAGGGACTAGAGATTCTTGAAGAAAAATGACTTGAAGCACAACAACATTTGGAAATTTACCAGGCAAAGATGGTACAAACTCATGACAAATTGGTCCGCCCAATGACATTGAAAATTGGTGACCTTGTCCTCGTGCTCAAAAGACCTATTCTTGTACGTCGCAAGGTAGGTGAAAAATTTGAGCCGACTTGGGAGGGACCATTTGTCGTTGAAAAGGTCTACACAGGAGGAGCCTACCAGTTAGTGAACTTTTGGGGTGAAAGACCCATGCTACCAATCTACGGATGATACCTGAAGACATACTACGCAACCTGACATTGCTTGCCTTTACTTGATTTGAAATTTTGAAATTTTGATTGTTTTGGGGTTATCTATGAGGCCAAATGTCTATGATCGGGTCCAAATTTTTATAACAAAATTAACCTTCACATAATAAATTTTTTTGAATATTACACACTTTCCTCTTTTCAAACTTAATATGCTACTAAATTAAATAAAATTCACACCAAAATAAACGATCCCTTCACTAAAATAAACTAAAATTTCCTTTAATAAATACTTTGTTTTATTCTTGCTCATGCTAAGTTTCAGCCCACTTAAACTTTTTCTGTCGTCTACAGAGAAATGTCAGGCCAAAGGCTGATCTTCGCCTTTAAAGATGGCTGGAATCTCACACTAAATGAAGAAATGGTGTCGCAGGGCAACAATATAGATTTAGATAAGGAATTTAATCAAGTCGGCATGGATTACAAGGGGCCTTTAATGAATGTCGTTAATTAGATGGGAAAAGGAAGGGCTGCCCTCACTGCTAAGATTGATCACCAAAAACAGTGTGTCACTGAAAGGAAAGAATGTTATGGTACAACAGGACCCAATGGAAGTGCCCAGCTGTCTACCATCCATGATAGCTATGCAAACTGGGGGCCTGATTACTGCTGATAATTAAAGATTGCCAGACGCTCCACTACGAAGAACTCAATGCAGAAATGCTAGTTGTCAAAAGCAGAGGGCTTTCTTACTTGAGGAGAAAAGACGTCGGGAAGAGGCAGAAAAATTACTCATCCCTATTCCTGAGGGGAACATTTATGATCCAAGCATGAGAGAAACTTCTTCAAGCTTGCCAACCACAGATGATAAATCCAGGTTTATTACAGAGCCAGAAATACCACTAGCTTCAGATGTTCTGTGCACGGGTTGCCCTGCTTGCAATGCTGAACTACCTGCATGATCGTCGGCTACGGGGGCATTCGTGGAATGCCCGGACTACAATGTCTTGCACCTACAACACTACAATACCTTAGAGGAGTATGCCTCTACAGATGATGGTTCTTAGACTACTAATTACATGATAGAGGTAGAGCCATATATCCCAATGGATGTAGAGCCATATGTTCTGAGGGGTACAGGGCCATACGTCCTGTTAGATGCAGAATCATACATTCTGTTAGAGCCAGAGTCAGCACCAGTTTGGGTTCGTACTGCTGTTGATACTAAGGAACTTCCTCGATAGCCACCAACCATAAGCACGGCAGAATATTACAGAATAAGAAAAGTGAACAAAATAAATTTTGAATTCTACAAAGAGGTGCAAGGGAGGTTCATCAACATACTAGAAGGATTGGAATTATACACCAAGGTCTCCTAAGAGAGCGATGAACAAAGTATTCTTGACTGCATTTTTTACCTAAGGGACAAAGGTCGAGCAGGCATGCTCATGGAAAGGACTTATTCTGAGTTGAGGAAATGGATGTGAGGGAAAGGGAGAATTACTATCCAGTGCAGTTGCTACTACAACTTTACCAATGATAGACAAGGGAGATTGCTTGGGATTCTCAGACATGATCAGGTGGCTCCACTACCGCTAATGATAAAGTGGATGATTAAAAGAAAGGTCAGGTGGAGTATACTACCCGCTAACTACATTCTTAATAGTTGCATTATCAACATCTATGATGAGGGTGATTGCATTCCTCCACATATAGACCACCATGACATCGTCAGACCTTTTTTCACGGTTTCATTCACGAGTAAAAGCAACATCTTATTTGGGAAATAAATTGACACATTGGTCGTGGTGAATTCAGAGAAGCTGTTGAAATTCATGTACCTGTTGGTTTGGTGCTAGTCCTTAAAGGGAATGGAGCGGACGTCGCCAAACACTGTCTTCCAGGAGTATGACACCGTAGGGTGTTTGTGACCTTCCGATGAATGTACGACAGCAAAATACCATACAAATTTGAGTCAGATCCAAAACTCGAGGAGCTGCTACCATACGAGCTATGAGAGGGTTGTACCTCTAAGTACATGCAAAGGGAACTCTGTATTAGAGCATGGCTTAGAAGGTCTGCTCGATCATGAGCTCCTCAAAACAGGAATAGATAGTCAAAGGATTCTTTTCCGCTTTACTACATTACATCAAATATGATATATATGAGAGATAGTCAGCCTATGATATGTACTTGGCGTGAGATATTTTGGATGTACTTTGATGTAGTTATCATATTATACTGTTTGAGGCGTCAGGCTACACATGATCTGTAACATTTAATGGAGCAGATTAATGAAGTTTCTTTTAGAATTTTGTATGTTTGTTCAATTGCCTCAATTATGCGATGGATAAAAGCCATGAACCATATGTTGTTTCAAAATTACAATGAACAAAGAATGAAACAACAAAATATGAAAATAATAAAATAAAATAAAATAAAAAATAAAATAACCAACAAACAAACAATAAAACATATCTCTTTTGAAAATAGACCAACAAAAATTAAATTTTTGAAAACATATTTTGAAAATTAAACATGCTAAAAAATAATAAAAAAAGAAAATAAATCTGTTGAGTTGATTCTCTCAATTTTGAAGTCTCTTACTCTTTCCTCGCGCAACACAACTATCTTTGTCTGCACTAATTATCTCAACATCCCTGTGGAGTTTCACGTTCTACAGAAAACCTCACAAAATTTCACAAATCTTCTTCAACAATGTCAACCTTTTCACACGACACATATCATTGGAAATTCTCATTTTTAAATCAGTCCTTAACTTCTGATTCACTCATTTTTGAATTAGCCCTTAACTTCTGATTCTCTCCTTTTCGAGGTCGGTCCTTAACTTCCGATTCTCTCTTTAAATTGATCACTAACTTTTAACTCATTTTTGAATCAGCCCTTAACTTTTGATTCACTCCTTTGAGGTCAGTCCTTACCTTCCGACTCTTCTTTGAGATTGATCATTAACTTTCAATTCTCATTTTTGAATCAGTCCTTAACTTCTGATTCACTCATTTGAGGCCGGTCCTTAACTTCCAACTCTCTTTTGAGATTGATCACTAATTTTCAATTCTCATTTTTGAATCAGTCCTTAAATTCTGATTCACTCCTTTGCGGTCAGTCCTTACCTTCCGACATCCTCTTTTGAGATTGATCATCAACTTTCAATTCTCATTTTAGAATCAGTCCTTAACTTCTGATTCACACTTTCCAAGGTCATTCCTTAACTTCTGACCCTCTCTTGAGATTGATCATTAACTTTCGATTCTCATCTTTGAATGAATCCTCAACTTTTGATTCACTCCTTTTCAAGGTCGGTCCTCACCTTTTGACACTCTCTTTTAAATTTGATAAATAACTTTCAATCCTAACTTTCAAATCTGTCCTTAACTTCTGGTTCACTCCTTTGAGGTCGGTCCTTACCTTCCGACACTCTTTTTTTGTGATTGATCATTAACTTTCAATTCTCATTTTTAAATTAGTCGTTAACTTCTGATTCACTCTTTTT
Organism: Phalaenopsis hybrid cultivar; assembly: GCA_002079205.1. Taxonomy (NCBI): domain Eukaryota; kingdom Viridiplantae; phylum Streptophyta; class Magnoliopsida; order Asparagales; family Orchidaceae; genus Phalaenopsis; species Phalaenopsis hybrid cultivar. Next base: position 30,780 of record JXCR01103516.1, on the reverse strand, counting down.
TGAGGTCGGTCCTCACCTTCCGACACTCTCTTTTGAGATTGATCATTAACTTTCAATTCTCATTTTTGAATCAGTCCTTAACTTTTGATTCACTCCCTTTCAAGGTCAGTCCTTATCTTCCGACACTCTCTTTTGAGATTGATCATTAACTTTCAATTCTCATTTTCAAATCACTCCTTAAATTCTGATTCACTCCTTTTTGAGGTCGGTCCTTACCTTCCGACACTCTCTTTTGAGATTTATCATTAACTTTCAATTCTCATTTTCGAATCTATCCTTAACTTTTGATTCACTTCTTTTTGAGGTCGGTCCTTACCTTCTGACACTCTCTTTTGAGATTAATCATTAACTTTCAATTCTCATTTTTGAATCAGTCATTAACTTCTGATTCACTCCTTTGAGGTCAGTCCTTACCTTCTGAGACTCTCTTTTGATATTGATCATTAACATTCAATTCTCACTTTTGAATCAGTCCTTAACTTCTGATTCACTTCTTTTCGTGGTCGGTCCTTACCTTCTGACACTCTCTTTTTAGATTTATCATTAACTTTCAATTCTCATTTTTGAATCAGTTCTTAACTTCTGAGTCACTCCTTTGTGGTCGGTCCTTACCTTCCGACACTCTCTATTGAGATTGATCAGTAACTTTCAATTCTCATTTTCGAATCAGTCCTTAACTTCTGATTCACTCCTTTTCGAGGTCAGTCCTCACCTTCCGACTCTCTTCCTGAGATTGATCATCAACTTTCAATTCTCATTTTAAAATAAGTCCTTAACTTATGATTCGCTCTTTTTGAGGTCGGTCCTTAACTTCTGACCCTCTCTTAAGATTGATCATTAACATTCAATTCTCATTTTAGAATCATTCCTTAACTTCTGATTCCTCTCTTCTTTTGAGGTCGGTTCCTAACTTCCGACCCTCTTTTGAAATTAATACCTAAACTTCAATTCCCACTTTGGGGTCAACACTTACATACTGATTCCCATCCTTTATGGACACTTGAAATCTGATAACTCAAAATCAACTCTCCAATCCCTGGTGAGAGTTCTTAATTCTTGAGATTGATCAAATATTCATCCGCGCATATTGGCGTTGACCGACGAGATCAACAAAACCAATACAAACTTGATTTTTATCTTTTTGTTTTAATTGAGACTTGTTATTGGTTTGACAATGATTTCTTCTTTTAAACTAAAGTGTGATTTTATTTTCTCCATGGATTCTAAGTAGTTTTCTTTATCTGTCTTCTTAAAATGATAAGTAATTAAGTTTTAGATAGAAGTTGTGGAGAGTATTGATCTTTAATGTTGGAAGAATTTGTGATGATTTTAATCCATGCACTTCATTTATTTCTTGATTTGGCCAATCCAGATGTTAAAATTTGTTGTGAGAACATGTAAGAACCGGGATGGTATTGTGTTAGTCAATAATTAGAAAGAATCACATGAGATTGTATGAATGAGAATGTAGTTCATATGATTGAGTGCAAATAAATAAAAAAATATTCATTAATGGGAGTAGAGTTAGAGGACTTTAAAGTGACAAGTTAAAACCCCCAACTTGGTTTATTGTTTTAGGTTCTGATACGAGAATGTTAGCCTCCAGGTGGAGGGAATCGAGGGGACTCTAGAGTGAGAGCTAGTATCTTCCCTGCCTAGCCAGTCTTCCGAACTATTCAAACTTTAAATTAGCCAATGTTCTTTATAGCATCTCTAGCAAGGGTAAAGAATATTATTGCTCCTATTTGGCACAGCCCAATTTGCATACTTCCACAACATAATTCTTATACTTATTACTGATTCATAACAAGAAGAAAAAAAATTTTCATATTAAGAACTTTTCTTCTACAAAAACTTTAGTTATCTTTTTAAGTTGTTACTGTTTCGTTAAAATATCAAAAATTCCAAAAATATTTAAATTTTAAATTCCTGCAAAAATCATTTTTAGTTTAAGTAATAATCTTTTAAAAAATAGAAAAACTTTCTAAAAAGTGCATATTGCATAATCTTCCCAGTGGGTTCAATATTGAGGTTTTAATCAAAAAGTCCTTTATTACTTGATAACGATACGTATACTTGCGTAGTATCCCAATATAAATATATATAAATTAAAAATTTAAATGCTTTTTTTTTCAGGATCAAGTTTTTGGTTTTGTTGCAAAATAAGGAAATATAAGTGAAAAATACCATCATAACTATTGATATACTGTGCATAAGCATTAAGTATTCAGGGATCATGGGGTCATTATGGGGGAGCTCAAGGGGAGTTCCCATAGGACTGTTGGACCAAAGGGTTGACCCTGTGTGTTGGTCTAGAGTTAAGACACTCACCTGCACTCACTCTCACTCACAATCACTCACTACCCTAAACTCAACATTTTTGGACCTTGATCTTTTAGGAGACTCATGTAGATGGTCCCCCAAACCCATTGGCCCTAGGCTACGGTTTAGCTAAGACCAATACATAGAGAACCCAAATGGAGTTTCCATTGGTCCATGGCTTATTTATGGTGGTTAGCTCCCCAATTCTACCAAAAATACTCAACTTGGCCTTTTGCCCTAAACTCCCCCAAAATACCTAAGTACCCTTGAAACCCTAAATTTGGCCAAAATCCCCAAATTTTCCCAAAATACCCAATTTGGTTCAAAAATCATTTCAAACCTTTTGAAAATACCCAAATTACCCAAAATCAACAAAAATTGCCAAATTAACAAAATGCCCCACCTTAGCCCAAAATTCCAAAAATTCCAAAAAATCCCCAAAGCTTCCAAAACTTTACAAATTTCCCTAATTTCAGTTTTCTCAACTACCACATAACCCAATTTGACCAATTTAACCATCTTTGTTCAAAACCGTGAAACCCTTAAAAGGCCCAATCTCCCCAAATCCACCTCAAATGTCCATCAAATTGGCACCACATTCCCTCAATTTCAATCTTAAACTTAAATTCACCTTCCATATAACTAATTAAACCAAATCCAAGCTCAATTAGCCCATGANAAATACTCAACTTGGCCTTTTGCCCTAAACTCCCCCAAATTACCTAAGTACCCTTGAAACCCTAAATTTGGCCAAAATCCCCAAATTTTCCCAAAATACCCAATTTGGTTCAAAAATCATTTCAAACCTTTTGAAAATACCCAAATTACCCAAAATCAACAAAAATTGCCAAATTAACAAAATGCCCCACCTTAGCCCAAAATTCCAAAAATTCCAAAAAATCCCCAAAGCTTCCAAAACTTTACAAATTTTCCTAATTTCAGTTTTCTCAACTACCACATAACCCAATTTGACCAATTTAACCATCTTTGTTCAAAACCGTGAAACCCTTAAAAGGCCCAATCTCCCCAAATCCACCTCAAATGTCCATCAAATTGGCACCACATTCCCTCAATTTCAATCTTAAACTTAAATTCACCTTCCATGTAACTAATTAAACCAAATCCAAGCTCAATTAGCCCATGTTTTTAGCCCAATTTTGATCAAAATCAAAACCCCCAATTTTGGCCACATGACCTAATCTCACCCAATTAAACCCATAGCCCCCTTAATTTGCCACAATTTATGTTTAAAACTCTTCATAACATTCCTAAACATCAAAAATTAACCTTCAATTGGCCTTGTTGAAGCCTCAATTTCATTTAATTTCCACCTAAGTCAAAAGCCCCAAATTTTGGCTCAAATTGGCTATGCCTCCAAATTTCACCAAATTGGTTGCCTTAACCCCAAAATTGGCTCCTAATTCATGTTGAAAACTCTTCATCACATTCTTATTTACCATTCTCAATAATTAATTTGGACTTAGCCCAAGCCCAGCCCAATCTAGACCCAAGCTAGCCTNTTCTTATTTACCATTCTCAATAATTAATTTGGACTTAGCCCAAGCCCAGCCCAATCTAGACCCAAGCTAGCCCAACATGCCCAAATTCACCAAAATTCCAAAATTCTTCAAATTGACCCTACAATTGAACTCAAAATTCTTTCAATCCTTCACAAAAATATTCATTACAATCATCTACATCAAATGCATCAATCAATTGGGCCAATTAACATGGTTGGCATAGACCAAACCTAAGTTTTGGTCATTTGCACCCACCTAGAATCAAACCTAATTCAAACCTTGAGGCCATCTCATACAAATTAAATATTAGAGCCTCTCTGCCCTCCACCTAAGCAAGCATTTTCACCACGCAATTGGCCATGACAACCACCCTTAAGCCATTTTTTATAAAATCTCACCTCCACGGCCATGGAAGGTGTGCTAAAAACTTCTTAGAGATTCCCCTCCAAATTACTCCTAGAGCCTCTTTGAGACCTCCTCAGTGCAACCTAACCACCACATTGCCCTGAATTCCCTTGCCGGAGTTCAATTTTTAAGCTCAAAACCTTGCCGGAGACAGGACAAAACTCTCCACACCTCTACACTCCACCAAAATTAAATTAAACTCACCCACACCTTCACCACAGTGAAAGCAGGAGAAATTCCCCTTTCACAGAGCCCCTAGCATAGCTCTAGACCAACACCTGAAATTGAACTTGGTTGAATTCATGCATAAGCCTTTCACCACAGTAAGGGGCTTAATCCCTAGCCTCCTTGGACCTCCGCAAACGTGCTAAGCACCTCTGATCGAAGCTTCCCTTCTCAGAGCATAGGAATTAAACTCCACCTCCTCCCGAGCCTATTTCAATTCTCCATTTGATTAGACTTAATTTAATTGCTTAATTACCGTATGGATGTGTTCGTCACACTTAGACGAGCATTTAGAAACAAAACACACTTAATTTGGTTAAGAAGTGAGTGAGATCTTACGCTTTAAAGATGGATGGTTCTCGAGCTATGGCATTGGGGATGATGATGGGGATTCGTCTGATCATGCATATATCTCATTAGCGGATGAGATCTAGTCGGACAACGCCTTCATACATGAATCGCATGATGCGTGGCTGTCGAGTCAGATGGCGGCGTTGAACCAAAAGATGACGCGTGGAGCTTCAGAGCGCCTAGGATGAGGTGGCGCAGCGTTTAAATAGAAAAATAGGGTATTTTTTTATTTAAATAAATAGACCCAACTTCAAAAATCCATATCATGGTGTAAAAAATCACAAAAAATAAAATAAAAATACCCTCTTACTCATTAAACAGAAGAGAATAATGTGGAAATGATTTAAAATTTATTTAATGCATATTTTTTTAATTAATTAAATATTTTTTTGAGTCTTTTGATTCTCCATTCATGTAGATATTTCTCCATGGCTTGAAATTTTGACATTTTGTTGCCTCTATCTTAGTAAACATTTCCTGATTTTTCTAAAGTCGGAGAATATCTTTAGACAGAGATCCATATTTTTTAAATTTATGTCTATTATTTGCATAAATTAATCATAATAATTAGCAAGTTGCTTAGAAAAATTTAAAAAAATTTTGGAAGGTTTGCTATGACCAAAGAACTCTTTAGAAAATATTTCATGGGTTAAGTCATTAAGAATGCACTTAATTTCCACCAACCCTAAAACACAAAGAAATTAATTTTGGGAAAGACAAACATCTGAATGACTTAATTTTCAATCTCTATTGTGATTTAAAGATCAGATAACTCCCCATAAAAATTTCAAAACATTTGAGGCTCATTTAATAACTCAAATTGATTTTTCAATTTAAATGCCACTTTTTACACTAAAATGATTTTTAACAATTAAAATGTAATGCAAAAAAATTATAAAAATTAGTTTTTAGAGTTATCTATGATTAGAGGAATTTTCAAAAATTAAATTTTAAATTAAAATAAAAATTCCATTTTCAAGCCTATTTTTAATATTTAAATAATTAAAAAATGATAAAAATCACAAAAATAATAAAATTCATGGTAATGTCTTAAAATATTTCCTAAGCACTTAGGAATAATTTGAATATTTTTCCTAATTTTTCTAAGTGAAGATATTGAATTTTAAAGCTCAAAATAATTTTTAAAGGCTAAAAATGAGTTTTCACTAAAATAATTCTAAAAATTCAAAAAAAAAATAGAAAAATGTGAAATTTACTTCTTTGTTTCCCTTGACATTAGAGAGATTTAATAAAAATATAGAACTTGATTTTCCACATTTAAAATATTTTATATTTAATAAATACTCTAGAAATTAAAATAATTCTTAAAATTCAAATATAACTTGATAAATTCTGAAATTTCGTCCCAGTGATTCTATGGTCAAAGCATACCTCCAGTAAAAATTTTAAAGGATTAAGCTTTGCCTTGGTCAAGTTATGAAATTTTCTTTGAAAAATCTTATTTTTGCATTAAAATAAATATGTAAATTAAATTAAATTTTGAAAAATCACATTTTCTCCTCCTATGTTTTAATTGACCCATGAGTGAGGTGGAATGAAAATTTTAAAGTCATTTGAATTGAATTTGATAAATTATGAAGTGATAGAGCCTTAGGGGCAAAAGTGTAATTTTGGAAATTTTGCCTTAATTAACATTTAGGCTTAATTCAAGGAGGGGAAAGGGTAACCTATGATTTTAACTAACTTATTTGGATAATTGAAATACAAGGGGATTAATTGGTAGAAACCAACCTCACTCTTTCATAATCAAGGGATGTATTTGTAATTCCTTAAATGATTAAAATTTTGAAGTCTAGTCAATTAAATGATCCTAGACTTAGGGGTATGACTTTGGAAGTTGATAACTCACTAATTTAATACCCATACTTGATGTTTAAATGACATTTAAGTGCTTTGAAAATAAATTATCATCATCACTTAAAATTCAACTTCTTTCCAAATAAGTAAGATATCTACCAAAACCTTAAGAGCTTAGTAGTGACCTAGGCTAAATAAAATTTGATTAAATGAGGATTAAAAAAGTGAATATAATTAAAATTGAACATCTTTAAGACACTACAAGGCCAAATTAAAAAAATTGGCTAAGTGTTTCAATAACGCTTACTTGCCCCCTTTAAGGGCCTTCACCCACATAATTCTTAAATAAAATTTTGAGTAATAATTACCTTACTCTTATGGATAATTGTAACATCAATGTTCACTGAGCATTAAAGGTATTTATGAGATGGATTATTAAGCAACATAATAAGTTTAAATGAGCTCGAGACTTTTCACCAGGTAGTGAGAGGGGAGCGTGGATCTGCTTCTTCCTCTAGAACTGTTGGATACTTCAGAGGTCTACTAAAATTAACATGTTCTGCTTAACAAAAATCATCCTTAATCAAACTAATAAGGAACCACCAAGATATAACCTAGGGTTAGGTAGTTCATCAAAACCTTACTTTTCCCGCTTTACATAAAATGTTCTATCATGCATTTTGAGTTTTAGGTGGTGTAACGAGAAGACTCGCCAGGTACGCTTTTACAGTTTACAACGCCGTCTTTCTTGTACTTTCGTACTACACTTTTGATGCTAACACAAACTTGCATGCTAAACAATGATGTCACTCAACATGATAACTAAAACTGTTAGGATAGCCTCAAAACTAAAATCAAAACCAAAACCAAAACTAAAATCAATCAAGATAAAAATCACCTCCACAACATTAAAAATATAAGAAAACTCAAAATTTAATCACAAACATCACACAAAACAACAACTACAAATAAATTAAGACGTCTCTATCGGATGATCGGGAATACCTCAGAGGAGGTAACTTACTGTTGCTAATGAGGCTCCCTACGGTCTAAATGAAATTATGGAACTCATTAAGTTAAGTTTAGTAAATTCATTTGGACTAAGTGAATCCAATAGAAAATAGTGAAACCGGAACAAGAGAACCGTAGGATCCTAATTGGTGTCGCTCTAATCAACTTTAACATCCCTCATAACATTTAAAGAACTTCAACCGTAGGGAAACCTGATTTGACATCATAACTTGACACCCTAAAAAAGTTAAACTCTCCATGGCAAGGAGCTTGGAGCTAGCATGGTGGGCAACATGGCTATATTCAACAGCAGAACCTGTCTTCCCCAGCTAAACCATTCCTTCCTTAGAATTAAATAACCAAGCTATAGGATTTTGAGGTTTTCTGCTTATGCAATATAAATCCTCACCTCATCTTTAGACCTTTGTATAGCCCAGCTGTACAATATAAGCCCTAGCTTGTTTTAGGATTCCGAGCTTGTCGTTTGTCACGATATAAATCCTCACATCTTCCAGGCTATTTATGTGATCGTTTCACACGAATGTAACCCTTAAATAAATAAAATTGGCAGGATGAAACACTTAAATATTTCTCCTTAAAACTGAAGCCAAATAATAATCGGATCTATGACATCCCCTGGTTCTTCCTCCTTTGGATTCCAAAACAAAATGCTCCGAATTTGAGCCAATCCCATTTCACACCTCTTTGCCCGATCTTNTAAATAAATAAAATTGGCAGGATGAAACACTTAAATATTTCTCCTTAAAACTGAAGCCAAATAATAGGATAGACCGGGAAGTCACCGAGGTTCTCCTTCGGATCTATGACATCCCCTGGTTCTTCCTCCTTTGGATTCCAAAACAAAATGCTCCAAATTTGAGCCAATCCCATTTCACACCTCTTTGCCCGATCTTATTGAATAGTCCTATCCTTTTGAAATCCTTAAAGATAATATTTCCTGATTTTTATCGAGAGTTTTCTTAGGTGACTTCGATCATTTAAGATGTAATTAACAATAGGGGCTTGCCTTATAGGAAGCTTTTCCGAACCTAACTTAATATAAACCCTATTTAATTCTTCATAATAAATAAAGGAAATTAACGGCAAATAAAATAGTTTTACGGACCAAACGGACGTCATATATTTCTCAATTTATTTGATCGAGCCTCATCCTCAAGTCTTGTGTTTATTCTTTGGGATAGATACAGGGTTTCAGGTACAACACTCTTTCATTTAAAATATGANTATTTCTCAATTTATTTGATCGAGCCTCATCCTCAAGTCTTGTGTTTATCCTTTGGGATAGATACAGGGTTTCAGGTACAACACTCTTTCATTTAAAATATGGGGTCAGTGTGATTTCATATTTTTCTAAACATTAAAATTTCCTTCCGAAGCTGAAGACGAGATTTTGATTCCGGTGACAGACAACTTCTTACGGGTAACTCATCAACCAAAATAGTGTCGACACTATATATTTTAAGTGTATCAAAATACCCCAAACTTAAAATGTTACTTGTCCTCAAGTGACGCTCTAATCTTTCAAAACCAAAATAAGTAGATTATTTAAATGACTTTCTTTAGGATATTANGGGTAACTCATCAACCAAAATAGTGTCGACACTATATATTTTAAGTGTATCAAAATACCCCAAACTTAAAATATTACTTGTCCTCAAGTGACACTCTAATCTTTCAAAACCAAAATAAGTAGATTATTTAAATGACTTTCTTTAGGATATTCTATAATTTTGATCTAGAAATATAGTAGTCCAATTCAACAAAATAATAGTACATGAGACCAATTTAGAGTTTAGATATTTTTATTTAAAGAAGTCTGAAAATATGAGTTATTATCTAGTTCAGAAATAGTTGTAAATTCTCCTCCTTTTTTTTCTTTTTCTTTTTTTTTTCTTTCTCTTTTTTATCAGGTGAGGATTATTATATCTGGATAGACCATTAAAGATATTAAATTCCACTCCTCCTTTTCTAAAGCAAAATCCTGATATAAATCTTATACTTTAAAATATAATAATAATTTTGAAAATTATTTTTAATAAAAGAAAATTAAGTATTGAATATAAAAGTCTAACAAATCTATATTTTTCAAAAATATAATTTCTTCTAGTAAAGATATAAAATTCCACTGAAGTTTTAGTTTTCTAGGATCTTATTAAAAATTTTATCATCCCCCAAACTTAAAATTTTTAATAAGATAAAACATTTTAGCATCATATTTATACATAGGCAAAAATGGAAAAAAAAACATGGCTACAGGAATTTTCTTGTCCTAAATATGCTAGTATAAAAATTAAAAACAGGAGTAAAAATTAATTGAACAAATTTTAATTCAACTTTAACATATAAAGATTCATTAGACTTCTATATAGTGGAGGATAACATAAAATCAAACAAACACAATAACATAAATTCACAACTGCAAAATAAAGAAAATACCTGGTAGTAAATTCAAAATTTTAAACATGAAGTTATTAAGTTAAAGTTAGTGATATTCTAAACCTTCCTAAAATTTAGGATTAACTTCAACACAAACTAACTAAATACTCTAGACAACACAATTAACACAATCACTACGACAGNATTAACTTCAACACAAACTAACTAAATACTCTAGACAACACAATTAACACAATCACTACGACAGAAAAAAAAACATAACTACTCACAATAACTTTAAGTTCAACACAAACTAACTAAATACACTAGACAACACAATTAACTCAATCACTACCATAGAAAAAAAAAAACTACTCACAATAACTTAAATACATCACAACAGTGTCTAAGAAAATAAAATACAAACAATAGTAGCAGTCTCAACAAGTATAACTCAAAATAAGTTAACAATACAATATAATTGTTCCACAAAAAGTTCACAACAAAAAAAACCTAACTACTCAATTTAATCATCCTCCACCTCTTCATCATCACTATCATTATTTTCCCAAAAGGCAGTAGGCTCATATGATGGATATTGTGGACATGAAGGAAAAACTACACTTTGATCAACCCCTCATAATGTTTCCCATAGTTGAGTGGAATTTTTCCTCATAATCAGTATGTCTTCTCTTATAACCTTCAATATGATCTACAAAATTCTCCAAATTTAATACTTTGTCCGCAGTATAATTGATGTTATCTAACATCTTTTGTAATAAGTGTGACTGAGAATCAGAACTAGAAGCTTGAACTTGTGATGTGGATGCACGTGAGGTAGAAGCAAGAGAAGTAGAGGCACCTAAACTTCTAAAAAATCCTCCTCTCCAGCCAATTACCAAATGTTGTGAATAAGACTTTACATTAACACTTGTGATGAACCTTAGAGGCTGTAATATCTCCTCCCAGCTATCAAATCTAACACATGCTTACTCACATAAGGAAAAGATTAAGAATGCAAATCCCAAACATGCAAAAGTGGCAGCGGTAGCAGAACTGATGATAGTCTGATATGTCATAGATTCAGTGTTAATCAGCTTCAACTGCTGAATGCAATAATTCAAGGTAGCTCTGTCTTTGGTAACTTCACTGAGGTGGTTGGTTGGTAGTAGACGAGCATAAATAGAGTAGTGTCACGCTTCCGATATGACATCTAACTTAGACATGAGGAACTTAACTCTTCTTTCATTTGTGATCTTTCACATTCCTATTCCACTGGTCAATGACGATACAATCTAGTCCAACTCCTCCTAAGTCGGACTATAATTTGAATAAAAACACAACGTAATAGGGGCAACTCGTAAAATAAATTTATAACCTCAAGGGAGAGGCACTAATTTTTCTAGTACCATGACTCGATCTTCTTCAGCTTCAAGGAGATTAGCATAAAACTCTCCAAAAATAGAAATCACAACCACAACATAAAAATAATAAAATCGTTTCCACTGTCGGCGAACAATCAATCCTTCTACTTCTCCTCTAAGAGTTTTAAAACATCTCTCATGAATTAATTTTCTTGACTGCAGTGCATCGCTATACATGTCTGCTGACCTCACTTTTGGTTGAGGTTTAGTTTTTCCTCTTTAGTAGCCTAAGGTCTAGCCATAAGAATTTCCTGTTAACTATTCCTAGAAAACTAAAAAAAAAACCCTCACCATTAGAAACTCTAAACTCTTCCTTGCTCAACTTGAAGTTCAACATTTTGTTCCTAACCTCTAGTACTTAGTAGGTGGGATCAGTCTGGGGGATCTCAAGGAGAGTCCCTATAGGACTGCTTGACCTTAGGGTTGACTCTGGGTGTTGGTCTGGAGCTATTTCACACACTTACACTCACTATCACCCACAATCACTCACAATCCTAAAACCCAAAATTGTTGACTTTGATCCCTTGATCTTTTGAGACACTCATGTAGATGATCCCTTAGACCATTAGCTTTAAGCTAGGGTTTAGCTAAGACAAGTACATAGATGACCCAAATGGGGATTTCATTGGTTCATAGCTCATACATGGTGGTTGGCACCCCAATTCTACCAAAAACGTCCAACTTGGCCTTTTACCCCTAAATCTGCCAAAATTACCTAAATGCCCTTGAAACCCTAAATTTGTTCAAAATCCTCAAATTCACCTAAAATACCCAAACTTACTCAAAAATCATTTCAAATCATTTGAAAATACCCAAATTGCCTAAATCCACCCAAAAATTCCAAAATTACCAAAATACCCTTAAATTTGCCAAAATTACAAAAATACCCCAAAAACTATAAAATAACTTCAAATGTCTCCAAAAACCAATTTGGTCCCTTCCATTGAACCCAATTTGTCCAATTTGACCATTTTGACCAAAAACCCCAAATTGTCTTTAAAGGCCCAATTTCCCAAAATCCATCCAAAATGTCCATCAATTTGGCCCCAATTCTGCTAAATTTCAATTTTAAACTCAAATGAATCTTTCATTTGATCAATCTAAACCAAATCCAAGCCTAATTGGCCCATGCTTTTGAGCTCAATTTTGATCCAAATAAAAACCCCCAATTTGGGCCTATGACCTAATCTCACCTAATTGAACCCCATAGCCTATCCAATTTGCCCCAATTTGAATCCTAAACTCTTCATAACACTCTTACACACCAAATTGAACTTTAAATTGGCCTTTTTGAAGCCTCAATTTTATTTTATTTTAACCGAAGTTCAAAATCCCCAAATTGGCTATGTCTCCGTATTCCACCAAATATAATGCCCTAACCCAAAAATTGACACCTAATTTATGTTGAAAACTCTTTATTATATTCCTATAGAACATTTTAAACCATCAATTTGGACATAGTCCAACCTTATCCTAACCTAGACCTAAGTCTAGTCCAACATGCCCAAATTGACCAAAATCCCAAAATCCTTTAAATTGAGCATCCAATTGAACTTAAAATTACTTAAATACTTCACAAAAAATCTTCATGACAATTATTTACACAATATTGATCAATTAATTTAGATAAATTTCATGGATAGCCTAACCCAAACCGAACTTTTAGCCATTTGACCCAAATTGGACCCATGTACCAAAATTGACTTAGCTATGCCTAAGCCACCAAAATGATGACTCCAAAGCCCCTAAGTACACTTTACGGACCAGGCTAGACCCACCTAAACTAGCCAAGGTGAGCTATAGAACAATGGTTTCTTGATTTAAGGGATTTTACCCCATATTTGTCCTAAACTCAAATATCTTCTTCATCATCACTTACCCTTAGGAGTTAACCATCATTAGCAGCTCCCTGACCACCCTGAGCCAAGAAGTTACCAAAATCTAGCTAACCACCACCTTAGCCGCTGGAAATAGCCACCCCAAGGGAGCCTAAAATGCCCAAAACCCAAAATTAAACCTCCATGACTTGGCTGACTCCCATTAGCCATTGGAGCCTTTCTTCCTTCCACCTCAGCAAGCTTTAGCACCCAACTCCAAGCCCTGAGCTCTACTAGGCAGTCCTGAATTTAAATGTAACTCTCCACATCCAAGGAAGAGTGTTCTTGGAACCTTAAGGAAACTTTGACAAAATCTCACCAGAGTTTTTCGAAACCATCTCAAGTGCAATCCCCTTGCTCTCATCCATTGATAGCCACCCCTTAGAGCCAATTTCTCCACTAAAATTTTCCCTACAACCAATACAAATATATCCACTCCACCACAATTCACCAAACCTCAATTAATTATGCACACACCATCCCAACAGTGAGAGAAGTTGATTCCCCACAAAAGCCCCCTCTGAAATAAGCTCTAGCATAGCTCTAGACCAACACTTGATATCCACCTTGATTGAATTCATACCTAGACAATTCACTAAGACTTGGGACTTCATCTGAAGGTTTGTTGGACACAATCAAAGCTACCACAACCAACTGATTGAGGCCTCCCCTCTCAGATGAAGGTATTGAACTCTAACCCTAAACTGAGCATGTTTCAACTCTCCATATGTATTTGTTGTATTTCATACCATATAAGCCATATAAATATGCTCTTCTCGAGTAGATGAAGCTTTAGGAACAAACACCATGTGATTTAGTTTAGTTTAGATGAAGATCTCAATGTTTTAGTGTGAACGACTCACAAATTAGGTCACTTGAGGACAATAACGGAGAGTCGTCCGATCGCGCGTGTATCCAATGGACGGAGGAGATTAATCCAGACAGGCTGCTGTTGCATAAAGCGTAGTCTGCATGGTAGCTGAAAAGGATGGTGGTGTCAAATAGCAGAGCGTTGCATGTTCTTTCGGAGCCGCCTAGGATCCATTCAATGTCGCGCTGGATAAGTAGAAAAAAAGGGATTTTTGAATTATTTTAAGCGTCTAAACTTCAAAAATCCATATCTTTCTATAGAAAAATAATAATAAANAAGGGATTTTTGAATTATTTTAAGCGTCTAAACTTCAAAAATCCATATCTTTCTATAGAAAAATAATAATAATAAAGAAAAATACCCTCCTGCTCAATGAACAAACGAGAATAATGTAGACTAAAAATAAAAATTACTTGTCAAACATATGATTTTTAATTAATTAAATACTCTCTATGATAGTTTAAATCTCAATGACAAAAGAAGGCTCAACGTGACTTGAAATTTTTAGGGTTCATTCCTCATCACATACGAGACGTCCTCTAATTTTGCCAAGGTCAGAGAGCATCTCTATACTTCTATGCCTAATCTTCAAGTTAGGGTGACCGTTTTGGCTTATTTTCATTATATAATTCAAAATATCACTTGGAAAATTATGAGAATTATTTTGGTAAGTTTGTTGTGGTTAAAGAAGTATAGGAAAAATATCATGATGTTTTGAATTATCTTGTGAATTTATATATTTAATAAAATGTAAATATCTTGTATTAATTCATGTAAATTAAATACTTATAAAAAATTGACAAAATCAATCCCACATTGTTCATAAAATTCATGTTTATCCACTGTAAAAATTTGAAAATGATTTGGCTAAGTCCAAGCACTAAGTTGATTTTCTAAGAGACCTTGTATTTTTGTACCAAAATAATTATAATAAATTAAATACACTTGGGAAAATTTTGAAAAGTGGTTCTCTGAGTTCCTTGTGATCAAGGGCACTTAAGAAAAATAAATGTTATTTTTTTGGTAAAGTACTTGATTTTTTAGCTTCATTTTGGATTTACAATAATTAAAAATAATTTAAAATCCAAAAAATATGAAAATATTTCAATATGTTCCTAATTGTCCTCTGATCACTTGGGACTCATTAAAATATTTTTTCCAATTTTCCTTAGTTATAAATAAATTTTTAGAAGCTTAAAAATGAATTTTCCTTATTCTCCCATTAAAATAATTATATTAATTTAATTTAAAAATCATGAAATTTTGCCTACGTATTTCTCTGACCTAAGAAAACCTTTAATCATTTTCTCATAAATAATAACTTCAATTTCAAAAGTTAAACAAATCAACTTTTGAAAATCCTATTTTTTTGAATTTAAATAAATAATTAAATTAAACTAAATTTTGAGAAGCCCACATATTCTCCTCCAATATTGTATTTATNAAATTATGGAACTCATTAAGTTAAGTTTAGTAAATTCATTTGGACTAAGTGAATCCAATAGAAAATAGTGAAGCCGGAACGAGAGAACCGTAGGATCCTAATTGGTGTCGCTCTAATCAACTTTAACATCCCTCATAACATTTAAAGAACTTCAACCGTAGGGAAACCTGATTTGACATCATAACTTGACACCCTAAAAAAGTTAAACTCTCCATGGCAAGGAGCTTGGAGCTAGCATGGTGGGCAACATGGCTATATTCAACAGCAGAACCTGTCTTCCCCAGCTAAACCATTCCTTCCTTAGAATTAAATAACCAAGCTATAGGATTTTGAGGTTTTCTGCTTATGCAATATAAATCCTCACCTCATCTTTAGACCTTTGTATAGCCCAGCTGTACAATATAAGCCCTAGCTTGTTTTAGGATTCCGAGCTTGTCGTTTGTCACGATATAAATCCTCACATCTTCCAGGCTATTTATGTGATCGTTTCACACGAATGTAACCCCTAAATAAATAAAATTGGCAGGATGAAACACTTAAATATTTCTCCTTAAAACTGAAGCCAAATAATAGGATAGACCGGGAAGTCACCGAGGTTCTCCTTCGGATCTATGACATCCCCTGGTTCTTCCTCCTTTGGATTCCAAAACAAAATGCTCCAAATTTGAGCCAATCCCATTTCACACCTCTTTGCCCGATCTTATTGAATAGTCCTATCCTTTTGAAATCCTTAAAGATAATATTTCCTGATTTTTATCGAGAGTTTTCTTAGGTGACTTCGATCATTTAAGATGTAATTAACAATAGGGGCTTGCCTTATAGGAAGCTTTTCCGAACCCAACTTAATATAAACCCTATTTAATTTTTCATAATAAATAAAGGAAATTAACGGCAAATAAAATAGTTTTACGGACCAAACGGACGTCATATATTTCTCAATTTATTTGATCGAGCCTCATCCTCAAGTCTTGTGTTTATTCTTTGGGATAGATACAGGGTTTCAGGTACAACACTCTTTCATTTAAAATATGAAAAATATGGGGTCAGTGTGATTTCATATTTTTCTAAACATTAAAATTTCCTTCCGAAGCTGAAGACGAGATTTTGATTCCGGTGACAGACAACTTCTTACGGGTAACTCATCAACCAAAATAGTGTCGACACTATATATTTTAAGTGTATCAAAATACCCCAAACTTAAAATATTACTTGTCCTCAAGTGACACTCTAATCTTTCAAAACCAAAATAAGTAGATTATTTAAATGACTTTCTTTAGGATATTCTATAATTTTGATCTAGAAATATAGTAGTCCAATTCAACAAAATAATAGTACATGAGACCAATTTAGAGTTTAGATATTTTTATTTAAAGAAGTCTGAAAATATGAGTTATTATCTAGTTCAGAAATAGTTGTAAATTCTCCTCCTTTTTTTTCTTTTTCTTTTTTTTTTCTTTCTCTTTTTTATCAGGTGAGGATTATTATATCTGGATAGACCATTAAAGATATTAAATTCCACTCCTCCTTTTCTAAAGCAAAATCCTGATATAAATCTTATACTTTAAAATATAATAATAATTTTGAAAATTATTTTTAATAAAAGAAAATTAAGTATTGAATATAAAAGTCTAACAAATCTATATTTTTCAAAAATATAATTTCTTCTAGTAAAGATATAAAATTCCACTGAAGTTTTAGTTTTCTAGGATCTTATTAAAAATTTTATCATCCCCCAAACTTAAAATTTTTAATAAGATAAAACATTTTAGCATCATATTTATACATAGGCAAAAATGGAAAAAAAAACATGGCTACAGGAATTTTCTTGTCCTAAATATGCTAGTATAAAAATTAAAAACAGGAGTAAAAATTAATTGAACAAATTTTAATTCAACTTTAACATATAAAGATTCATTAGACTTCTATATAGTGGAGGATAACATAAAATCAAACAAACACAATAACATAAATTCACAACTGCAAAATAAAGAAAATACCTGGTAGTAAATTCAAAATTTTAAACATGAAGTTATTAAGTTAAAGTTAGTGATATTCTAAACCTTCCTAAAATTTAGGATTAACTTCAACACAAACTAACTAAATACTCTAGACAACACAATTAACACAATCACTACGACAAAAAAAAAACATAACTACTCACAATAACTTTAAGTTCAACACAAACTAACTAAATACACTAGACAACACAATTAACTCAATCACTACCATAGAAAAAAAAAAACTACTCACAATAACTTAAATACATCACAACAGTGTCTAAGAAAATAAAATACAAACAATAGTAGCAGTCTCAACAAGTATAACTCAAAATAAGTTAACAATACAATATAATTGTTCCACAAAAAGTTCACAACAAAAAAAACCTAACTACTCAATTTAATCATCCTCCACCTCTTCATCATCACTATCATTATTTTCCCAAAAGGCAGTAGGCTCATATGATGGATATTGTGGACATGAAGGAAAAACTACACTTTGATCAACCCCTCATAATGTTTCCCATAGTTGAGTGGAATTTTTCCTCATAATCAGTATGTCTTCTCTTATAACCTTCAATATGATCTACAAAATTCTCCAAATTTAATACTTTGTCCGCAGTATAATTGATGTTATCTAACATCTTTTGTAATAAGTGTGACTGAGAATCAGAACTAGAAGCTTGAACTTGTGATGTGGATGCACGTGAGGTAGAAGCAAGAGAAGTAGAGGCACCTAAACTTCTAAAAAATCCTCCTCTCCAGCCAATTACCAAATGTTGTGAATAAGACTTTACATTAACACTTGTGATGAACCTTAGAGGCTGTAATATCTCCTCCCAGCTATCAAATCTAACACATGCTTACTCACATAAGGAAAAGATTAAGAATGCAAATCCCAAACATGCAAAAGTGGCAGCGGTAGCAGAACTGATGATAGTCTGATATGTCATAGATTCAGTGTTAATCAGCTTCAACTGCTGAATGCAATAATTCAAGGTAGCTCTGTCTTTGGTAACTTCACTGAGGTGGTTGGTTGGTAGTAGACGAGCATAAATAGAGTAGTGTCACGCTTCCGATATGACATCTAACTTAGACATGAGGAACTTAACTCTTCTTTCATTTGTGATCTTTCACATTCCTATTCCACTGGTCAATGACGATACAATCTAGTCCAACTCCTCCTAAGTCGGACTATAATTTGAATAAAAACACAACGTAATAGGGGCAACTCGTAAAATAAATTTATAACCTCAAGGGAGAGGCACTAATTTTTCTAGTACCATGACTCGATCTTCTTCAGCTTCAAGGAGATTAGCATAAAACTCTCCAAAAATAGAAATCACAACCACAACATAAAAATAATAAAATCGTTTCCACTGTCGGCGAACAATCAATCCTTCTACTTCTCCTCTAAGAGTTTTAAAACATCTCTCATGAATTAATTTTCTTGACTGCAGTGCATCGCTATACATGTCTGCTGACCTCACTTTTGGTTGAGGTTTAGTTTTTCCTCTTTAGTAGCCTAAGGTCTAGCCATAAGAATTTCCTGTTAACTATTCCTAGAAAACTAAAAAAAAAACCCTCACCATTAGAAACTCTAAACTCTTCCTTGCTCAACTTGAAGTTCAACATTTTGTTCCTAACCTCTAGTACTTAGTAGGTGGGATCAGTCTGGGGGATCTCAAGGAGAGTCCCTATAGGACTGCTTGACCTTAGGGTTGACTCTGGGTGTTGGTCTGGAGCTATTTCACACACTTACACTCACTATCACCCACAATCACTCACAATCCTAAAACCCAAAATTGTTGACTTTGATCCCTTGATCTTTTGAGACACTCATGTAGATGATCCCTTAGACCATTAGCTTTAAGCTAGGGTTTAGCTAAGACAAGTACATAGAGGACCCAAATGGGGATTTCATTGGTTCATAGCTCATACATGGTGGTTGGCACCCCAATTCTACCAAAAACGTCCAACTTGGCCTTTTACCCCTAAATCTGCCAAAATTACCTAAATGCCCTTGAAACCCTAAATTTGTTCAAAATCCTCAAATTCACCCAAAATACCCAAACTTACTCAAAAATCATTTCAAACCATTTGAAAATACCCAAATTGCCTAAATCCACCCAAAAATTCCAAAATTACCAAAATACCCTTAAATTTGCCAAAATTACAAAAATACCCCAAAAACTATAAAATAACTTCAAATGTCTCCAAAAACCAATTTGGTCCCTTCCATTGAACCCAATTTGTCCAATTTGACCATTTTGACCAAAAACCCCAAATTGTCTTTAAAGGCCCAATTTCCCAAAATCCATCCAAAATGTCCATCAATTTGGCCCCAATTCTGCTAAA
The DNA here is from genome assembly GCA_002079205.1 of Phalaenopsis hybrid cultivar. Lineage (NCBI taxonomy): Eukaryota > Viridiplantae > Streptophyta > Magnoliopsida > Asparagales > Orchidaceae > Phalaenopsis > Phalaenopsis hybrid cultivar. Next base: position 10,760 of record JXCR01103516.1, on the reverse strand, counting down.
TTTCAATTTTAAACTCAAATGAATCTTTCATTTGATCAATCTAAACCAAATCCAAGCCTAATTGGCCCATGCTTTTGAGCTCAATTTTGATCCAAATAAAAACCCCCAATTTGGGCCTATGACCTAATCTCACCTAATTGAACCCCATAGCCTATCCAATTTGCCCCAATTTGAATCCTAAACTCTTCATAACACTCTTACACACCAAATTGAACTTTAAATTGGCCTTTTTGAAGCCTCAATTTTATTTTATTTTAACCGAAGTTCAAAATCCCCAAATTGGCTATGTCTCCGTATTCCACCAAATATAATGCCCTAACCCAAAAATTGACACCTAATTTATGTTGAAAACTCTTTATTATATTCCTATAGAACATTTTAAACCATCAATTTGGACATAGTCCAACCTTATCCTAACCTAGACCTAAGTCTAGTCCAACATGCCCAAATTGACCAAAATCCCAAAATCCTTTAAATTGAGCATCCAATTGAACTTAAAATTACTTAAATACTTCACAAAAAATCTTCATGACAATTATTTACACAATATTGATCAATTAATTTAGATAAATTTCATGGATAGCCTAACCCAAACCNAAATCCCAAAATCCTTTAAATTGAGCATCCAATTGAACTTAAAATTACTTAAATACTTCACAAAAAATCTTCTTGACAATTATTTACACAATATTGATCAATTAATTTAGATAAAATTCATGGATAGCCTAACCGAAACTGAACTTTTAGCCATTTGACCCAAATTGGACCCATGTACCAAAATTGACTTAGCTATGCCTAAGCCACCAAAATGATGACTCCAAAGCCCCTAAGTACACTTTACGGACCAGGCTAGACCCACCTAAACTAGCCAAGGTGAGCTATAGAACAATGGTTTCTTGATTTAAGGGATTTTACCCCATATTTGTCCTAAACTCAAATATCTTCTTCATCATCACTTACCCTTAGGAGTTAACCATCATTAGCAGCTCCCTGACCACCCTGAGCCAAGAAGTTACCAAAATCTAGCTAACCACCACCTTAGCCGCTGGAAATAGCCACCCCAAGGGAGCCTAAAATGCCCAAAACCCAAAATTAAACCTCCATGACTTGGCTGACTCCCATTAGCCATTGGAGCCTTTCTTCCTTCCACCTCAGCAAGCTTTAGCACCCAACTCCAAGCCCTGAGCTCTACTAGGCAGTCCTGAATTTAAATGTAACTCTCCACATCCAAGGAAGAGTGTTCTTGGAACCTTAAGGAAACTTTGACAAAATCTCACCAGAGTTTTTCGAAACCATCTCAAGTGCAATCCCCTTGCTCTCATCCATTGATAGCCACCCCTTAGAGCCAATTTCTCCACTAAAATTTTCCCTACAACCAATACAAATATATCCACTCCACCACAATTCACCAAACCTCAATTAATTATGCACACACCATCCCAACAGTGAGAGAAGTTGATTCCCCACAAAAGCCCCCTCTGAAATAAGCTCTAGCATAGCTCTAGACCAACACTTGATATCCACCTTGATTGAATTCATACCTAGACAATTCACTAAGACTTGGGACTTCATCTGAAGGTTTGTTGGACACAATCAAAGCTACCACAACCAACTGATTGAGGCCTCCCCTCTCAGATGAAGGTATTGAACTCTAACCCTAAACTGAGCATGTTTCAACTCTCCATATGTATTTGTTGTATTTCATACCATATAAGCCATATAAATATGCTCTTCTCGAGTAGATGAAGCTTTAGGAACAAACACCATGTGATTTAGTTTAGTTTAGATGAAGATCTCAATGTTTTAGTGTGAACGGCTCACAAATTAGGTCACTTGAGGACAATAACGGAGAGTCGTCCGATCGCGCGTGTATCCAATGGACGGAGGAGATTAATCCAGACAGGCTGCTGTTGCATAAAGCGTAGTCTGCATGGTAGCTGAAAAGGATGGTGGTGTCAAATAGCAGAGCGTTGCATGTTCTTTCGGAGCCGCCTAGGATCCATTCAATGTCGCGCTGGATAAGTAGAAAAAAAGGGATTTTTGAATTATTTTAAGCGTCTAAACTTCAAAAATCCATATCTTTCTATAGAAAAATAATAATAAAAAAGAAAAATACCCTCCTGCTCAATGAACAAACGAGAATAATGTAGACTAAAAATAAAAATTACTTGTCAAACATATGATTTTTAATTAATTAAATACTCTCTATGATAGTTTAAATCTCAATGACAAAAGAAGGCTCAACGTGACTTGAAATTTTTAGGGTTCATTCCTCATCACATACGAGACGTCCTCTAATTTTGCCAAGGTCAGAGAGCATCTCTATGCTTCTATGCCTAATCTTCAAGTTAGGGTGACCGTTTTGGCTTATTTTCATTATATAATTCAAAATATCACTTGGAAAATTATGAGAATTATTTTGGTAGGTTTGTTGTGGTTAAAGAAGTATAGGAAAAATATCATGATGTTTTGAATTATCTTGTGAATTTATATATTTAATAAAATGTAAATATCTTGTATTAATTCATGTAAATTAAATACTTATAAAAAATTGACAAAATCAATCCCACATTGTTCATAAAATTCATGTTTATCCACTGTAAAAATTTGAAAATGATTTGGCTAAGTCCAAGCACTAAGTTGATTTTCTAAGAGACCTTGTATTTTTGTACCAAAATAATTATAATAAATTAAATACACTTGGGAAAATTTTGAAAAGTGGTTCTCTGAGTTCCTTGTGATCAAGGGCACTTAAGAAAAATAAATGTTATTTTTTGGTAAAGTACTTGATTTTTTAGCTTCATTTTGGATTTACAATAATTAAAAATAATTTAAAATCCAAAAAATATGAAAATATTTCAATATGTTCCTAATTGTCCTCTGATCACTTGGGACTCATTAAAATATTTTTTCCAATTTTCCTTAGTTATAAATAAATTTTTAGAAGCTTAAAAATGAATTTTCCTTATTCTCCCATTAAAATAATTATATTAATTTAATTTAAAAATCATGAAATTTTGCCTACGTATTTCTCTGACCTAAGAAAACCTTTAATCATTTTCTCATAAATAATAACTTCAATTTCAAAAGTTAAACAAATCAACTTTTGAAAATCCTATTTTTTTGAATTTAAATAAATAATTAAATTAAACTAAATTTTGAGAAGCCCACATATTCTCCTCCAATATTGTATTTATCTCATGGATATGACACTCTAAACCCTCAAAGCCATTTGGGTTGTGGTTAATGAGTTATGAGGTGAAGTGCCCCAAGGGCAAAATAATCATTTTAGACCTTGGTGCCTTAATCAGAATTTAGGATTAACCAAGGGAAAATGGGTAATTTTGATCTTAATAAACATGTTTGGATTATTGAAATATAATTAGATTGAAAAGTAGAAACTCATTCACCACCCATGCACAAAATCAATAAAATCATAATCCTCCTAACCTTCATGACTTGGAAGTTAATAAAGATCAAATGATTCTTAAGTGATTGGCTTAAGCTAGAAAAATGATAATTTACTTGCCTTAAGCCCAAAGTTGAGGATGATTTGACTATTTGATAAGAACACATTTTACTTGAATCAAAAATCTTGATAATCACCATTTCATCTATCATGATTTTCAAAGGCTCAGTAGTGACCAGGCTCAATGTCTAAACTCAATTGAAAAGATTTAGAAGATAACATAATTGGTGATTAACATCTTTAAAAACTACAAGACTGACCTTAATTGTGGGCACCATAATCTTAACTAAGCTAGACTTGCCTTAGGGGCACCCACTCACAAAACTTTTAGATGAAACATCAATTGACTAATCAAGTATCCTATTCTTGGGTAATTAAATTGCTAAGTTTCACTGAGCAACATGATAGTCACACTTCAACCTTAGAAGAACAATGAAATAATATGATTAGTTCAAAAGGAACTCGAAATAATTTAAGAGAGCCTCAAAGTAGTTCAGGGTCATTCCCTCAACACTTTGAAACCTTCTAGATATTTTGTAGAGCAAATTGAACTTGTCATATTTTGTTCTAAGATTATCCACTAGGATCTTCCAAGTTTTAACAAAAGCAGTGTCTGGGATTTGGTAGCTAAACCTTCATCTAATCTTATAATTTAAGTTTCTTGCAATATTATATACATGCCTTGCAAGTACTGACCCTTCAAAAGGTGGAACGAGAATACTCGTCAGGTACGCTTTTATAGTTTACAGTATAGTATTTTCTTGTACTTTCCACACTGTATTTTTATGCTTATAAAACTTGCATGATTAAGCAACGATGACACCCTGCATAAAAACCAAAACTGCTAGGATAGTTGTCAAACTAAAACCAAAACCAAAACTAAAATCAACCAAGATAAAATATACCACCAAAACATTTAAAATATAAGACAACTCAAAATTTATTCACAAACGTCACAAAACAATAATTGCAACTAAATTAAGATGTTTCTATCGGATGATCAGGAATCCCTCAGAGGAGGTAACCTACGATTGCTAATGAGGCTTTCCATGGTAAAAATGAAAGTATGGAACTCATAAAGTTGAGTTTAGAAAATTAATTTGGACTAAGTGAATCAGAAAAAAAATATTGGTACCAGAACGAGGGAATCGTAGGATCCTAACTGGTGACGCTCTAATCAACTTTAATATGCCCCATAATATTTAAATGACATAACCATAGGGACATATGATTTGACATTATAACTTGACACATTAAAAAACTTAAACTTGTCATGACGAGGAGCTTGGAGCTAGCATTGTGGGCAACACAACCATCTTCATTAGCAACAGGATCTACAACAACATATCTTTTCTTAGATCTAAACAACAAGCCATAGGATTTTGAGGTTGTTTTCTTATGCAACATAAATTCTCAACTTATCTTTAGGTCTTTGTATGGCTCTGCTGAGAATATAAGCCCTAACTCGTCTTAGGATTCCGAGGTTGTCATTTTTCATGACCCAAATCCTCACATCTTTCAGGCTATTTGTGTGATTGTTTCATGCTAATGTAAGCCCTAAACAAATAAAATTGACAAGATGAAATATTTAAATAATTTTTCCTCAAAATTGAAGCCAAACAATAGGATAGCTTAGGAAGTCACCGAGATTCTCCACCGGATCTATGACTGATCCCGATTTTTTATATGTAAGGATTTATGAAGTTGACACCACTACAATACCAAAAACTTGATCCTTGTATGAAAGTAAGTTGTGTAAAATATATATAATTATAGGTAATTAATAATGGGATTCTACGCAAGTATACGTATCATTATCAAGTAAAAATAGGCTTTCTATTTAAGCCATAAATATCGATCTCACAGGGACGATGTAAATTAGCAATCATAAATTTTACAAGGAAATTTACAGAAAATCAAACGAAACCAATGTCACTAATTTTGAATGCTGATATGTTAACCAAACTAAATTACTTAACTATTAGCAAAACTAAAATGCAAATTTTTAATAATAACTACTAATCTACTAACTATGTTTATGTAATGAAGGTTTTATATGTGAAAAAGCAGCCCTCCCACTACAATGAAATTCTGGTGAAATGAGATGAGATAGATGTTTATAAAAAGTATTGTGCCAAACAGGAGCAATTTTAATTCTCTACCCTGATACAGTGCATAGAAAATCATTGGTTAATTTTAAGTTTAGTCCCTAAATCCGTGGCTAGGCTAGGAGAATACAGGCTCCCACTCCAGAGCTCCCACTTCCCTTCGCCTGAAGACTAACTCTCACTTTGGTTTTTAAACTGTAAGCCAAATTGGGGTTTTTAGTCTGTCACCCTAAAGATTCTCCAATTTTACACCCAACAAAGAATATTTTCTTATTTATTTACACTTGCTTTCATGAATAAATTTCTCCTTCATGAAATTAAATGTGATCCTCACTCTATTGTAGAATGCATACTCCATTTCACGAATCATATATTTTACAATATATTTTAACAAATCAATTGGCCAAATTGAAAAGTAAATTAAGTTCAAAGTTGAAAAATCATCACAATTTATTTTATATTTTAATTATAGCACATTCATATTATCTCTTCATTTCTCCAGATCTCAGAGTAGGGGGAAAGA
>JXCR01103507.1:0-12011 GCA_002079205.1 Phalaenopsis hybrid cultivar | reverse complement strand
AATAAATTAAAAAATTTTAAATTTTAATATATTTAAATATATTTTTTAACAACTTTTTTTTTAAATGGCCCAACTCTCGAACTAATGAGTCAAGGCTGGCCTGAGTTTTACTCGTTAGCTCATCTAGGCCATAAGTTGAGCCCGAACCAACTTAATAGCGGGCCGGGCACACATACCCCACTAACTTAATCGGAGCGTCATAATAAATTGATTTAAAATAAAAAGATTACATTTGAGATTTTGTTTCCAAGTCATCAAACTTTTTCTTATCTACAAAATTATTACCCATCCAAAGCAAACAGTGTATTAAACAGCCATATATTTACACGGCATTAGAATTGAAGATTAGGGCAGGATACCATCATAAAAAGTAGGCTTTGAAGCACCCTTTGAAACACATTCGTTCATCCTTATCAAATTAACAACACACATACAACATCATAACCTAATAAATAAAAACTATTTAAAAACCTGATGAATATTAAATAGGTCATTCACATACATACCACCCTATTTATACACCAAAATCTCACATCACAAAAAATAACACTTTCTGTTTTTTTTTTTTACTTTTAGAAAAAAAAAACAAGTTTTCATGTGTTTTCTTTTTCTATAAAAGTTATAATACATATATATATATATATATATATATATATATATAATTTTGAAAGATTTACATACAACTTAGGATCTATTTTATCATACAATCGTAAACTTATTTAATAAAAATAATAATAATAATGTACATAAAAAATACAGCACAAATCTCAAGGCAAATGAACAGCTCAAGAGAAAAGCAAGACCGATCGAACACATCTTTTGACGAACATTTGGGAAGACATCATTCTAGCTGGATGCTGACAAAAGAGGCGCCTAGATAGATCGATAGAACATTACAGAAAATTCCTTTTACAGCAGTGATCAGCCCTCAGCCGATCGGTGAGAAGCAACCTTTCGGATTTAATATCGTCGGAGTCAAGGCTTAGTAGACAACTGACAAACATCCTATCGGTCTACCTCTGTAATTACCAAAAAAAATCCATCTAAAAATCTAAAAACTTAATAATGAAGGGATTAATACTTCTGTAATACCATGACATAATCTTATACATAAATGGTCCTATCATGAACATAAATGTAATACCATGACATAATCTTTCAATCGAATCTCAACTAAATTCTTCGGAAGCCCCACAAGCCGAAACAACTAAAACTAAACCCATCATCATAAGAGAAATAAAAAAGAAAAAAGGCCAGAAAGAACACGGGAAAAAAACTAGAACTACAAAAAAGATGTTCAGTTCACAGAAATAATACACGCTTTCAATTTATGAAAAGACAATAAATTAAAAACACATTCAAAGCACTCAAAAACTTCTTCCATTCCAATATGCGAATTAGAAATAAAACTAACCTCTTTTATTTGCATAATCATCATCATCATCGTCATCATCGAAATCATCCTTGAATTTATCATCCAGCTTTTCCTGATTGCCATAATTAAAGCCTTTGTTGGTGTTCGAATTGAATAGATCAGAACTACCTCCAAAGCCTGTAGAGNATCATCGAAATCATCCTTGAATTTATCATCCAGCTTTTCCTGATTGCCATAATTAAAGCCTTTGTTGGTGTTTGAATTGAATAGATCAGAACTACCTCCAAAGCCTGTAGAACTGCTGCTGCTACCCTGGCTTTGTCCAAATGCTCCACCACCACCATAGCTTTCATTCCCACCAACACCTCCGGCAACATAATTGCCACCCCCACTCCCGCCATTATAGCCACCTGTAGCTCCTCCACCATAGCCACCACCTCCGCCGAAACCGGAACCATCACCGCCACCATAGCCTCCGCCGCCACCACTGTAGCCTCCACCGCCATACCCGCCACCGTAACCGCCACCGCCATATCCACCACCACCATATCCACCGCCGCCAAAGCCAGAGCGACGATCAGTAGCATAGTTAACTCTCACCATGCGGCCTTGGAGCTCCTGTATACGATCAAAACATGTGGTACACATCCAAAATTTTTTCAGAAATTTACATACATAACACCAAATTTCTTACTTTTTATACTTAATATCACCCAAATCTTTTGTATCACAAAAAAAAATACCACTATTTTTACCTTAAAAAAGGCGAAATTGACCTTTTTTTATCCATAGGAAAAGTGTCATACATATAAAAATTGAAGTTCAGAAGTTAGATATGTAAATACATAGAAATTAAGTGGCATGCAATGTAAATCTAACAATTTTTTATTCAAAGAAGAGTTTCAGAGCACTTCATCTATTTTGGCATTAGTGCAATACCAACTATATTTGTAATGCATTCAACTCAAAATAGATACAAGGTCTTTGAGGACAATCTTGAGCAAACATTTATTCACAATATCTTGACCTACTTTTTTTCCTCTATCAAGCAGAAACATCAATCATGAAGTTTTCAAGTTATGTAAACTATATATGGTAGAATACCAAAGTTTAATCAACACAAGGGACAGATAATATATCTGCTTGCAACAAGTACTATAGATGGCAGCACAAATGCCAGAGAAAAAAAAACCAAATTAATATATCTATATCAATACACACACACACACATACTTGAGCTTTATATCAAGTATTATTTCGAGTCTTAACCAAGCTTTATCATGAGTTGAGCTGATACTATTCATGATCATGAAAGAGTTGAGGAGAAAATTGTTCAAACTCATTTATCTAACAAAGTACTATAAAAGTGTTTGAGTTTGTTCAATTCTTGATTAAATTATCATATTCGAACTCTAATCAAGCTTAGCTATGAGTAGTTTATCAAACCCCCTGTTTGTTTGCAGCCCTGAATGCAAGTTAGCTCATTTGTGGTGAAAAAGCAATAACTAACTAGGTTTTTTAAGATTAGATTTGCCACTTACAATTTAAGTTTAAAAGAGAAGATAAAAAATTGATGTACACTATGATAAAATGAGTCGATATTGTTTTTTAATAAGAAACTAAAAGGAAAGGACTCTAGGGAAGAATATATATTATTGTATACTAAAAATATAAAGAATAACAATTGGGTAGGACAAATAGTTCAGCTTATGAAGATGAATTAGGATAATATGATTGTTATCAAAATAGTTATCAAAAGGTAAATTATTTCTTGTTAGAAGAGTAGATGTTTTAAATATGAATCATGTTAAGAAAGGTAGAGGTAGACCTAAAAATACTTGGGCATGTTAAATAAGAAATTATGTTAATCTATTAAAATTAAATGAAAATATGACACTCAACAGGACACTGTGGAGAAAAATGATTCATGTAGCCGACCCCACTGAATGAGATAAAGGCTTGTTGTTGTTTGTTGGTTGTTTGCTCCTCAAATTCATTAGAAAATAGTTTAAGATATAAATTTAGGAAAGATGCAGATGAACAACATACAAAACACATACAAGAAGGATGACTATTGGGAGTGATTTAAATAAGCATATAGATTGTGAAATGTAGAGTCAAGATAGGATTTATGATAGTTGTAGAATAGGAAATGGAAAAGCAATGAAAGAAGCAATAATTGATTTTACAATAGCCTACAATATGGTAATAGTGAATGTATGCTACATAAAATGAGATCAGCTGATTAGTTAGAACAAATGGAGCCGCTAAACTACAAATATTTTTTTTCTTGATTGAAGAAAAATCTTCCTATGAAGGACCACAAAGTAATTTTGAAAGAAAGAAAATGCAACAGGTGATTGAATATTCATTATGCGAATATAAAAGACGAATCAAAGAAATAATGGCGCTAAAAATTTGATTAAAATTAAAAGACAAGAAGCTATTAATCTTTCATGATGCGCAGAGTCAAAACATTTTTTTTAATTCAGTCAACTTTATTTTGGACAGTATAGTTAATTCCATTAAGTTGATTGTTAAGTTTTAACTCCAAAAAAGACAAGGGAAAGAATTTGAGCCTGCCCATTCAGATTTGGTATTGATATTTACGAAAGTGATGGATAAAAATTGAGCTGACTACAAATTCAAACTTTTGAATGATGCATTAAGACTATAGGGCCTTATTTTACACCATGAAAATTAATTTGATGTGCTTCAAAGCTAAAATTTGTGTATCAAATATATGTAGGAATCATTGATAATAGATATTATTGAGCAATGAGCGATAATATAAATAGTTGTAAGGCGACGTGAGAGTTTCAAATTATCATTGAGTTTAAGACAAAGATTGATATCGAGTTCGTAACTTTTTGTATTGGTTATATAGATGCTTAAATAAGATATTTAGTGTCATTATGCTTGCTTTTTACAGGTGATAAATTCTAAATGAAAAATTAAAAGAAAAAAATGTTTACAAGGTAGAGATCTTATAAATCATAAAATAAAAACTAAATATATAATACACAATTTTAGTACCAGATACTAATGATTATCATTTGATATCAATAAGTTTCTTGAATTTATTTTAAAGAATAATGAAAATATAGATGAGGATAGAACTTCTAAAATAGAAGTTTCTTAAGATCTTTGTATGATCAAAGGATATAATGGAAACACAAAGGTGAATTTTACTAAACTGTAATTAGTTATCAATGTTGTGTTGACAGTAGTTGTTCAAAATAATTTCTAAGAGATATGTTTAAAATTTCAGATAACACCGTACTACAGCAGTTAGTGTGAACAAATGAAGAGTGAGGATTAATAATATATCATATAGTTAGGAAAAGGCTAATGACGATGATGTTCTGCAAATGTCTAAGCTGGAGTTGTCTTTCAAAATCTAAAAAAATTGTGTCCGCCATTTCTCATTAAGAAAAAAAAATAATAATAATATGTGAAAATTAAGCTAACAATATTTCACCGCTAATTAATCTATACTCAAGTTACAGCCATCAAGTTAAGGAACCCAAATACTAAAGATCAAAATCGCAAGTACCTTCCCATCCATGGCAGTTACAGCAGCAGAAGCCTCTTCAGTAGATGTAAAGGTTATAAAGCCAAAACCCCTTGACCTCCCCGTTTCACGATCAACAATAACCCGAGCTGAAAAAAAGAATATCCGAATTGGTTGTTAAATAGCACAAAGCCATAAAACATAAAATAATATAAATTAGCAAATTAAGAAATCGTACCCTCAAGAACTTCACCATAGCCAGAGAATGCTTCTCTTAAACTCTGATCATCTGTTCCGTAAGATAGTCCTATAGGATAGCATTACAAGCATGGAGAGCAGTTAGTCATTTCACAGATGAAAAAATTCAGGAGTAAAAACCAATATAAGGTACAAACAGACCTCCGACAAAGAGTTTTNAGCAGAAGCCTCTTCAGTAGATGTAAAGGTTATAAAGCCAAAACCCCTTGACCTCCCAGTTTCACGATCAACGATTACCCGAGCTGGAAAAAAGAATATCCGAATTGGTTCTTAAATAGCATCAAGCCATAAAACATAAAATAATATAAATGAACAAATTAACAAATCGTACCCTCAAGAACTTCACCATAGCCAGAGAATGCTTCCCTTAAACTCTGATCATCTGTGCCGTAAGATAGCCCTATAAGATCCCATTACAAGCATGGAGAGCAGTCAGTGATTTCACAGATGAAAAAAGTCAAAAGGAATAAAAACTAATATAAGGTACAAACAGACCTCCGACAAAGAGTTTCGATGAAGACATCATCCGTACTGCCTGATAGATTGAAGGCTTGGAGGACACAACATGCTTGAGAAGACTCCCGATTTTATTGGAAAAAGCCATGACTCAAATCTTCAACAAAAAAAAAACAAAAGGCATGTAACAGAATACTAGTAATTCGGAGTAAACCATGCAATCCTTCATATAAATAAACAAAGATTCTTCAGAAAAAATAAAGGCCCTCATAACATCAATGCAAAAGCATACAGAGAGCAACAAAAAGAGAAAAAAAAACTCATGCTGGTCTAAAGAGAACATCAAATGTCCAAAGATTCCTGTCCACCCAGCAACAAAGGCAGATTATAAAGAGCTCGAATAGATAAAAATAGCCAGAAAAGAGCACAAAGAATCAGAAATTTCAATCCATAGGCAGCAATTCGCACAAAAAAACAGTTCAAAATAATTACCATGAAGACCAAATGAGGGTAGAGAGAGAGAAAGGGGATTTTGATCAAGATTAAGGTTCCAACTCTCTTACCTTTGCTCCGATCGCTTCCACTCGGCCAAAAACCCTACCGTCTTCGGCCCGAGAGGGTTTAAAAGCGGCGGTCGATCAATATTTATAGAATCTATGGGAATATCCTGACCGTTGGTTGAGATCATATGCTGAATCATAACGTTAGAATTATCTGGACCGTTGATTTGGGCAGATATTTTTTCCCGGTCAAGTGTTCCGCAGGAAGATAGAGTAATAATACTTTGGTTCATCCTTGCCGTCCATCTTGAATTTCGTCTGTTTATAAGGGTAACGAGAAAGCATTGCATCCTTGACACAATCTAATATGAGTTTTTTAACTCTCATATTGACAAAGAAAATACAAAATTTTACGTGCATACCACACGAATTTTATGTATTTGCATATCCCCTATATATTGAGAATGCTTTATAGAAGCATATATTGAGTTTGTTTTAACTCTAAACGATCGCTACGACACCACATTGTCACCACAGAACTACCTGAAATTCAATCTTAGTCGACCGGATAACCTCCACTACACTCTAGTGAGTTAAGCCCCACAAAATTATCCAATATCAAAAGGAGCATTTACATACATACCACTCAGTTCCTATGTATTTGCATATCCGACATTTAATTTTGTTATTTACATCAATAAAACAATGTAAGATAAGATAGTGCATTTACAGAAGAATAACAGGTCGGGTTACGTGTGTGCCACGAACACACAAATATATATATATATATAAACAGACAAAAAGTTGTCAACACGAATCTCAAAGCAATCGAACGGCTCAGACGACGGTTAGACATCGAGACGTCTTATCGTTTTATAACCAATCACGTGATCAAGAATCGACTGACACAACTATGGCGAAAGATCCGAAGAATTAACTACGCCTATAGTCTCGACCGACCAGAGCACGGGTAGGATCTTTTAACACGGCCAATCAGCCGACCCACTTTTACTGGGGCGGATGAGATCGTCACTTGGTCGGATGCCGCGGTTGGCCGACATAAAGCAGGACTACTACTCAACCGGTCGCCTAGGCCAGCCGAATTCAGACAAATCAGCAAGACAGTTACCGTTATATTAGAATTCAAATTGTAATAGATATATGATATGAAATTCATACGATTTATTAAAAGATCAAATGAATTATTAACGGTTTTCATAACTGCTCCATCATATTTGTGACTGTACATAAAACATCTTATACATGCTAGAAAATTCACAGCGGCAGAGTAATATATTATCGTCTTAGCATTGCACGAGAATTCAACATAGACTTGGGTAAAAAAAAAATAATCAGTAATGACACTAGAAGTTTTTACCTGAAAAACCCATAAAGGGAAAAACCCACGGGACTGACCCAGATGTAAAAATCAACTATAGCTTGATAATTACAAAGACTCATTGTCCCACAGACGGGAAAATGTTGTTAGGTTTTTCAAGTTACAACATCGATTGACGGCTTTCGATTTGTGGTGGTTGACGGTGTTTGGTTGTGGTTGAAGGTGGTCAGTGATTGATGACGGTCGATAGTAATTGACGACAACAGTAGTGCTCGATTGCAATTGGTGGTTAGCGACAATGTTCGACAATGGTTGAAGGTGATCAAAAGCAGTCGGCGGCAATTAACGGCGGCCGGCGGCGATCGACTTTGTTAGTGGTGGTGCAAGACTTCAACTCATTCTCAAAGATTTACGCTCTCTCTCAAGCCTCATGAGAGGTGGAGTTATATTTTTGATGTTCTTGGTGCAATGAATGCAGAAATATTAATCACTTGATCAAACGGTCCGGAGGGGATCAAACTGTGTTTGATGGAAATTAGAGTGCCTGAACGATGTCAGAATTGAGTAATATCGCACTTGTTGGATTTGTTGAGACGCTAGATTCGATTATTGTTCTGCTTGATTTGAGATTTGTTTAACCTTATAAATATGTCTGAAAAACTTACAAGTGTGATCGAATGACTTGATCTGTGCTTGATTGACTCGAATTTGACTAATTTAGGAACATTGGGTTCTTGAGCCGATCAACTTGATTGTAAATTTGCTAAAATTTGAGTTTTTCGGTGAGTTTTTATCAAAAGTTCGAATATTTCTCGTTCAAATTGCTGCCTCAAGATTTGAGTCACCAACAAATTTATAGACCCTNGGTTATATTGACTATGTTTTAACTCTATATCAAATGCTTGAAAAATGCGGTGCGACACCACATTGTCACGACACAGCTATCCCATATGCAACCATATTCGACCGGATAGCCTCCTCTACACTCTAGTAAGTTAAGCCCCACAAAATTATCCAATATCAAAACGGGCATTTACATACATACCACTCTGTTCCTATGTATCTATATATCTGACAATTAATTTTATTATTTACATTGATAAAACAATATAAGATAAGATGATGCATTTATAAACAAACATGTCGTGGTACGTGGCACGCACGAACACACACACAAACACGCACACACACACACACACACACACACACACACACACACATATAGACACACACACACACATATACACTAAAGCTGTCAGCGCGAATCTCAAAAAATTTGAACGGCTCGGACAACGGTTAGACATTGAGACATTCTATCGTCTTACAAATAATCGCGTGATCAAGAATCAACCAACACAACTATGACGAAAGATCCGAACAGCAGACAATGCCTATAGTCTCGACCGACCAGAGCACGGGTGAGACCTTTTAAACACTGCCAATCAACCGACCTACTTTTACAGGGGCAGATGAGATCGCCACTTAGCCGGAAGCCTCGGTTGACCGACATAAGGCATGACTGTTAATCAATTGGTCGCCTAGGTCGGCCGAATTTAGACAAATCAACCAAGCAATTATTGTCATATTAGGATTCAAATTGTAATACATATATGATATGAAATTCATACAATTGATTCAAACATCAAATGAATTATTAATTATTTCTATAACTGCTCCATCGTAATTGTACATAATACAACTTATACATGCTAGAAAATTCGCGGTGGTGGAATAATGTAGTATTGTCTTAGCATTGCAAAAGGATACAACATATACTTGGGTAAAAAAAACTACCGGAAATGATACAAGAAGTTTTTATGTGAAAACCCATAAAGGGAAAAAACCACGAAACTGACCCAGATGTAAAAATCTATTATAGTTCGATAATTACAATGACTCTTTGTCCCTCATACTGAAAAATGGTTACTAGGTTTTCAAGTCACAACATCGACTGACAGCTTTCAGTTGGTGGTGGTGATTGACGGTGGTCAGCGGTCGATGGTGGTTGACGACGACAGTAGTGCTTGATGGCGGTTGGTGGTTGGCTACGGCGGCCGACGACGATCGACATTGATAGTGGTGGTGCTAGACTTCAGCATATTCTCAAGATTTTACGCTCTCTCGCAAGTCTCCAACCCCCTATCCCTCATGAGAGGGGTGGAGTTATATTTATGATGTTCTTAGTGCAATTAATGCAGAAATATTAATCACTTTAATCGAACGGTTCGGAAGGCTTCCTTTAATCAGACTGTGTTTGATGGACATTTGAGTGCTTGAACAATGTCAAAATTAAGCAATATTGAACTTGTTGGATTCGTCGAGACGCTCGATTTAATCATAGTCTTGCTAGATTCGACATTCGTTTGACTTTTTAAATATGCCCGGAAAACTTTCAAGTGTTATTGAATGACTTGATCTAAGCTTGATCTGACTCGGATTTGACTAATTTTGATAACATTGGGTTCTTTAGCCGATAAATTTGAGTTTGCTAAAATTTGAGTTTCGGGTGAGTTTTTACAAGGATTTGAATATTTTTCGCTCAAATTGCTGCCTCAAGAGTTGAGTCATGACTCGAGATTCATGTCGAATGATGGAAATTTGTTGGTGGCNATTAAAATTGGGGTATTTACATACATACCACCCAAAATTGGAACTAGAAAGAAGATTTATTAAATCGAATTTTAATTTTTTATTTAGCTGGTTTGGTTTTATGAAAATTAAGCGACATAAATAAATATGTAAAAATTGAATTAAAAATGGTATATATGTAAAAATATATGAATTAAGTGGTCTATGTGCAAATCTTTCTATAAATTTTGTATATTTTCAATTATCACAAGCAACCTTCGATATATGTATATAGTTTTCATTCACGGAATTTTTCATTCTAAATTGGGCCNCTTAAGTAAATAGGCACGCTTAATAAGTCATTATCATTTGCCAATAGTCATCAAAGGTAGGTTGGTATTATGCGCTTATTTTGGTGCCGTGGTATTCACTTTACATCATTACATTTGAATTTTAATATATAAATTAAAATGTATGTAATAAATTAAAATTGGGGTATTTACATACATACCACCCAAAATTGGAACTAGAAAGAAGATTTATTAAATCGAATTTAATTTTTTATTTAGCTGGTTTGGTTTTATGAAAATTAAGCGACATGAATAAATATGTAAAAATTGAATTAAAAATGCTATATATGTAAAAATATATGAATTAAGTGGTATATGTGCAAATCTTTCTATAAATTTTGTATATTTTCAATTATCACAAGGAACCTTCTATATATGTATATAGTTTTCATTCACGGAATTTTTCATTCTAAATTGGGCTTAGTTTCAGATTAGTCAAATCGTACCTCAAAGCGAGATAGAGAGAGACAAAAATAGAGAGAATGAACAATAATGAATAGTCATCAATCGCGTCTTATTCATAAGAAGATTATCCTCTTTATAGAAGAGATGATAAATAATTATGATATAATATTTTTGCCCCTAGTTAAAAGTGGTCCGTGTTACAATATTTATGATATTTTAAAGGTATTAGCTTACCGTCCGACTGCTTTCTAGCTTGGCCAGCAAATCTTAATTGGCTTCAGGTCATTAGGTCAGCTTGGTCGACTGAACTGGGTCGGTCATCTAGACTGGGCCCGATCATCCTGGTCAGTTTGGTCTTCCAGGATGGGGCTGGGCCAGTCCTCCCATTGGCTTGATTTTTCAGGCTGGGTCCTCCAAGTTGGGCTGATCATCCCGGCNATTGGCTTCAGGTCATTAGGTCAGCTTGGTCGACTGAACTGGGTCGGTCATCTAGACTGGGCCCGATCATCCAGGATGGGGCTGGGCCAGTCCTCCCATTGGCTTGATTTTTCAGGCTGGGTCATCCAAGTTGGGCTGATCATCCTGGTTAACTCAGCCTTCTAGGCTGGGTGATTCAGGCTAACATATTGCTGTTGTTCAAAAATAATATTATCTTCTATATTTGCTGAAATTACGGAGATTGATTCTTCTCATTGCTTAAAATGATTAGATACTAAATTTTGGAGTACTCTTATATTTATGAAAGTATTACTCAAACCACTTTTATTGTACATTGATAGTTTCATCCATAACAAATTGCGTTTTTACTTGTTAAACCATATCAATGTAGCACTAAACTCTTTCTTGCAATAGAATCTTTAAAAATAAGATTTAATGGCCAAGTCCATCATTTTAGCAAATTTTACATGAACACCACATTAAAAGTATCACCATCACAATTTTTGACAAATGAAATGTAATTTTTCATGCATAGACTCGACACAACAAAATGTTATAAGTATAAATATCAATACTTGGGTGGGTATTAGATTTGACAATATAGAAAAATAGTGTGGTATGTTTGTAAATATACCTTGATATTATTGAAATTAAATTTATTGTGATGTGAAGAAGGAAGGTTTCATCTAGAAGCCAAGTTGATTCTTAAAATTGCAATTTGTTGTTTTCTTGCATATTTAAATGTAAAACTCTATTAGAGAGTACTTTAAATATTTGTCATGCATTGTATATATTGATTTTTTTTTTT
>JXCR01103505.1:215985-242477 GCA_002079205.1 Phalaenopsis hybrid cultivar | reverse complement strand
TATATATATATACATCTATCTATCTATCAAAACAAGTCAAACACAAACGAACAAATCTTAGTTCGTGTTCGGCTTGTTAACTTAGTGAATGAGCCGAATATGAGTTTCTTAATGAGCCGAACACTAGTTGTTCGTGAACAATGAGCCGTTTTGACAACCCTATTGATAGGATTTGAATCTTATTGAAGAATTTTTCTCCCGTCTAGCTTCTAAAACAATTATCAAAGATGTTGTGCATTTTTCATATCTAGACATCCAATTGCAGGTACACTACTATACTGAATCCAATAATTGAATAATTATCAATAATCATCCAGATGTGGCACAAAGGTCTCATCTCAAACATATAGAACCTCACTCAACAAGGGAAACTCAAGAAATAGCCTATATATCTGATAAGTTTAAATTTATTTTTTTGGGATTGTCGTGTATCTGATATCGACTCCTCATGCTCATGACTCTTTTGGACATCCAATGTAAGTCCTGCTAGTGCTCCTTCGACGACTGTAAAAATGGAGTTTGAGGCACCAAAGTTTCATACCCTGCATGATTGTTCATTTCTCTGAATTTGCTACCTTCTAGAGCACTACTAGTACCTCAGCTGGAGTTATCACTCTTAGGTTCACAGGAATCACTGTCGTCTCTTCCTTGTTGGGTAGAGGTTGAGAAGCCTCTTTGAAAACTTCATCTTCTCCTAGATCACTGTTTATCTCTTCAACTGCTCCTAGGTCGTTGAAAGAGATCATTCTGCTGATTTTGCAATCTAAGTCAATATATTTAAATCCATAACACTTGAAACACTTCCTGACTTTGATGGATTTAGGGTTATGGATTTGTTCTACCTACTTTCCATTATGACCTAGTTCTCTCTTTGACGGGTTCGGCTTGGATGTTCCTCAGAGTGTACTTTTGTTGTAAGACCCCAATGAACTCTACTTGAAAGATGTGGTGGTCATCTGATAATATTATTTCTCTACTTTTGAACCCAACGTTTGTACATGTGGTCCGTAGTGAATAGTTAAGTACTTGCGTTGCATCACCCGTTTCATCTCGAAACAGATAATGATCTTGTTCTTTCCCTCACGCTAGCATAGGTACTTAAAAATTTTTCACTAAATTAATGCATTATTTCTTAACTTGTTGGCGACTAGTGTCACAATTCCATCTGATGAGAGATCTTGACACTCAAAGACACATTCCAAAGTCCAGAGCCACTTAACTCAAAATATGATAAATCCATTTTTTACTTCAAAATTATGGCTTGTTAGATTTTTGGGTTGTATATTCGAGATAGAAGTTCTTTTTCCCTAGAATCCACATGGTGGAAAAGATTCAATATATTCCTTCAATCTAGGAAGTCGCCGTTGTGGCTACAGGTGAACCATCCGGATTGCCTCCTCTAGAAGGTGGCAAGTCTCTGTTGTAGTTTTTGAGTTTCCTACTGCATATTCTCCTTAGAAATCCCCTGGACACCTTTTTATGAATTTCTCATAAATGATACTGCGTCTATTTCTCTCGATCATACTTTTGTTAATTATCTTCGTAGTGACATAGCTAGGTTTTGGGTGTGGGTAAGTGGAAGAAAGTGTGTAAAGGTGATGTAAGGTGAGAAAGAAAAATTTTAGGTTGAGGTAGGTAAGGGTATGACAGATGCTAAAACCCCAGGATAAGACTAGGATTAGGCTAGCTCTGATATTAAATNACATTGTTATTTGTAGGTCCAGACAACAAGTACGTGGTATATATCGACATCACGGGGTTGTCCTGGAAGATAGCAGCGAAGAAGAAAGGCTAGAACAACAACGATAACAAAAATGGGGGTTGGAATAATGATGGCAGTGGGAATAGAGGACTAGAACAACAATGACAGCACATGGGAGGGGCTAGGACAGTGGCTAGATGTCAATGATGTGGTTCGGGATGGCTGGAACAAGAGTAAAGGCTGAAGAGGGGTGCTTTTCATGGTCGAAACAACAATGAGGTGGTAAGGAACTTGGATATGGGCAGCTGGAATAGCAGCTAAGGGGCTATGAAGGCTGTTTGAAAGTAGAAACTGCAGAAACAGCCAAAAGATGTTGTCCTGGGTTGCTGCAACAAAAAGAAGGGGTGGTCAGGAGTCTATGTGGGAGTGTGCGAAAAAGGATAGGGGAAGATAACCACCACCTCAGGGGAGAGATACAACTGGAGAACCACCAAATCTCTCGAATACAACTCTCAGAGAGAGAAATGGACGATGACGACTGTCCTAATAAAACTCATGCCAAAAACTAAACCTACAACATCAGGAATACAAATATATAATAGGAGGATAACTAGGAGTGGCCCAATAGGACCAGTTGACTCCTCGGAAGAGAGAAACCACAAACCTGTCCATTCCAGGTGAAAGTATGGGTCACGTAGAAACAATCGAGTATAGGGCTTGCCGTGCCTGCATTGAGCTTGGTGCCTCCACGTCAGTCTGCCAGGGTTGGGGGAGCTTCTGTCCCCTCATAGTAGTCAGGTCAGCTTCACTTGAAGTATAAGGAATGACATAATCTCTTAACAAGTCAATCCAGTAGGCGTTGACATTTCACAACACTTCTTGATAGAATAAATATACATCCTCTTTTGGCACATTCTGAGGAAGAACTGCATATAGATATAGCTTTCGTAATGTAACTCTAGAGTCATTAAGTCTGAAAACTTTATCTTCTACTTCTCACACTCAGCGGAATATTGCTGATAAACAAGTATGTAGGGTTCTTAAAATGATACTCATATATATACATGTATATATATATATATATATATAAATTGAATGAGCCGAATATGAGTTTCTTAATGAGCCGAACACGATTTGTTCGTGAACAATGAGCCGTTTTGACAGCCCTATTGATAGGATTTGAATCTTATTGAAGAATTTTTCTTCCGTCAAGCTTATAAAACAATTATCAAAGATGTTGTTCATTCTTCATATCTAGACATCCAATGGCAGATACACTACTATACTGAATCCAATATTTGAATAACTATCAATAATCAACCAGATGTGGCACAAAGGTCTAATCTCAAACATATAGAACCTCACTCAACAAGGGAAACTCAAGAAATAGCCTATATATCTGATAAGTTTAAATTTCTTTTTTTTTTGGGATTGTCGTGTATCTGATATCGGCTCCTCATGCTCATGGCCCTTTTGGACATCCAATGTAAGTCCTGCTGGTGCTCCTTCGACGCCTGCAAAAATGTAGTTTGAGGCACCAAAGTCTCATACCCTGCATGATTGTTCATTTCTCTGAATTTACTACCTTCTAGAGCAGCTACTATTACCTCGGCTGGAGTTATCACTCTTAGGTTCACAGGAATCACTGTCGTCTCTTCCTTGTCGGGTAGAAGTTGAGAAGCCTCTTTGAAAACTTCATCTTCTCCTAGATCACTGTTTATCTCTTCAACTGCTCCTAGGTCGTTGAAAGAGATCATTCTGCTGATTTTGCAATCTAATTCAATATATTTAAATCCATAACACTTGAAACACTTCCTGACTATGATGGATTTAGGGTTGTGGATTTGTTCTACCTACTTTCCATTATGACCTAGTTCTCTCTTTGACGAGTTCGGCTTGGATGTTCCTCAGAGTGTACTTTTGTTGTAAGACCCCAATGAACTCTGCTTGAAAGATGTGGTGGTCATCTGATACTATTATTTCTCTACTTTTGAACCCAACGTTTGTACATGTGGTCCGTAGTGAATTGTTAAGTACTTGCGCTGCATCACCCGTTTCATCTCAAAACAGATAATGATCTTGTTCTTTCCCTCACACTAGCGTAGGTACTTAAATTTTTTTCACTAAAATAATGCATTATTTCTTAACTTGTTGGCGACTAGTGTCGCAATTCCATCTAATGAGAGATCTTGACACTCAAAGACACATTCCAAAGTCCAGAGCCACTTAACTCAAAATATGATAAATCCATTTTTTACTTCAAAATTATGGCTTCGTAGATTTTTGGGTTGTATCTTCGAGATAAAAGTTCTTTTTCCCTAGAATCCACATGGTGGAAAAGATTCAATATATTCCTTCAATCTAGCAAGTCGCTGTTGTGGCTACAGGTGAACCATCCGGATTGCCTCCTCTAGAAGGTGGCAAGCCTCTGTTGTAGTTTTTGAGTTTCCTACTGCATATTCTCCTTAGAAATCCCCTGGACACCTTTTTATGAATTTCTCATAAATGATATTGCGTCTATTTCTCTCGATCATACTTCCGTTAATTATCTTCATAGTGACATAGCTAGGTTTTGGGTGTGGGTAGGTGGAAGAAAGTGTGTAAGGGTGATGTAAGGTGAGAAAGAAAAATTTTAGGTTGAGGTAGGTAAGGGTATGATAGATGCTAAAACCCCAGGAAAAGACTAGGATTAGGCTAGCTCTGATATTAAATGATACTGAGTTCAACTAAACAACAATAGGGAAAACAAATATTATTACTAATACTATCAATAGGCGATTACAACTGATACACTTAAAAAAAAAAAAACAACAGACTCAACAATCCAATGCAAATTAGGGTGGATCTCAGGGTGGTGGTGGTGGTGGTCAGAGAGGGGTGGAAGGTGGTGGAATGGTGGTCGAGGTGGCTAGCAAGTTAAAAAAAAAACAAGGAAACAGTTTTTTGGGTTATAGATAGTAACTATACGACAGATATCCACGCCGCACAACTGTCTGAGATGATGGTAGCAAAGAGGGCGAGCTAGAACAAGAGTGGCAACAAAGATAGAACAATAGTGGCAACAAAGATAGAGGGTTGTAACAGTGATGACAGCAAGTATGAAGGACTAGAACAGAGATGGAAGCATGCGGGAGGAGCTGGGACAGTGGCTAGGTGGTGGCAAAGTGGTTAGGAATTGCTAAAATAGCAATCAAGGCTGTAGAGAGGCGTTTCTTGTGGTTGGAACAACAGCGAGGTAGGAAAGGAACTGGATTTGGGTGGCTAGAACAACAAGCAAGTATTGAGGAATGCGGCTGGAAGGTAGAAACTGCATAAAATAGCTAAAAGAGGTTGTTTTGAGCGGCTGTAGCAAGGAAGCAATTGTCGAGAGCAATGTGGAAGGATGTGGAAAAGGATAGAGGAAGATAATCATCATCTAAGGAGAGAGATACGACCACAACACCACCCAATCCCTCGGATATAATCCTCGATGAGAGAAACAAATGTCGACAATTGTTCAAACAAACTCAAGCCAAAAATTAAACATAGAATATCGGGAATACAAATATATAATAAAAGGATAATTAGGAGTGTGGCCCAAAAGGACCAGTCGACTCCTCGTGGGGAAAATATTGTGTTTGGCACTTGTCGCACCCATATGCACCTGGAGGCGTGGGCACACCCGCATCGGGCATGGCACCCCCATGTCATTTGAGGTACCTCAATGCCGATTTTTGACTGAGATTGATTTTCTTTCTTTCAGATTTGACTTTCCATCTTTCAAACTTGGGGATTTGCCAGTTGTGTGAGTTCCCTCCATCTGTAGATGTCTGCAGCAGAGGTTGAAGGCAGTCAAGGTGAATTGATAGACCCATAGACGAGCTGTAGGTAGCAGCTGAGACTGCTTTGAGAGGGAATCATGGTTGGTGTCTGCAGGGAAGGGAGAAAAAAAGAAGAAAGGATTTTAGCAGAACTGAAACTAAATTTTATTATAGACTTTGACATATTTATGGGCAAACATATCAGGAAATAATTTAAAACAATTCTTGTCCTAAAGTTGACAAATTAAGAACAATCATATCCCTAACTCTTCAATTTAGGAACAACAATATCCTTGCAAACTAACTCTGCAATAGAAAAAAATTCAAACTTTCATATTATCTAAAACGAGTTCCAATTTCAACTTAATTATGTTGTCTTCTAGATTGTCATCTCATTGTTCAGATTCCTATCCCTCGATCATGATCACTAGACATTTGATATATGCCATCATCATCTATGGATTCATGTTGATTTGAACTTCAATCTCAAATAGTGCAATAAGCAAATCAACATGATCTACAATCTCCATTAAGAAATCAAGCAAGTTAGAATTAATTGATATATTCCTTCATATTCCGATGGCCAAATTGTAAGAAAAGAATTTTCACAACCGAATTAGCCAACTTTTATGATCTAATCTCAGGATAAAAAATGGGATTCAAAAAGTTGAACCCCATATTTATTGTAAAGATAAAACTTTAAGGAAAAGACAGGCTAAGAAGAAAGAAGGAACAACTCTAATTCGAAGAAAGAGGAGTCTTATTCCTTGCTTTTTGTTTGATACAAACTTAATGACATGACCTCTATTTATACGTAATGTCACTCACTTTAGAATAGTGCCAACATATTTTAATCCTATGACTACGACTATAGAATTCCTATTTATCTTCTAGTACAAATGTAACACTCTATTTTAAAGTAACAAAACAAATATGTGGGAGATAGAGAGAAGGAAATCGAACCACATAAGGGAGCGTCAGCAATTAAACATCTAAGCCAAAGCACCGACCGATGGAAAAGATGAGGATGACATCCCTATTCGAGAGCTACAGTGCTAGCTATCAAGCCCAAGGGCATTGAAGCAATGCGAAGTGAGAAGAGAAAAAGACGTCATGGAGCGAGCCCAAAAGTTTTGAGAGAGAAGGGTTGTCTCGAACACAACCTATTTGGGAGACGCATTCAACAAACTGATAAATCGTGAGCAGGAACATGCAATCTATCTTTGTCCTAGCTTGGAGCAACAAACACAATAATCAGAGTTGATTTTCGCTCATTCAGCCTTACGAGTTGGGATGGACACGTGCAGTCAAGCGCCCAAGCAAGTAAGGTCGAGCTCAATTGAATTTTATTATGCATTTCATTGTTGGAAGGTAAATATAAATTTGTATTATATATATTTTCGCTTGGAATGAAAAGAAACCTATTTTGGGTAAACCTTTAGTTGAGAAAAAGCTTAACAAATTTCCTTTTAAATGAGTTTTATTTTATAGGATATTACAAGTTTTAATATTTGTGCCTGATTTATTTATATTGGTATTAAGTATATAAGGTTAATGTTATTCATGTTATATATTTAAGCTTAAGTGCTAAATTGTCTAAAATGCATTACATTTATAATAATCATAAGCATTATGTGAAGTTGAGATTTATTAAAAATATTACGAGTAATTAATAACGATATAATTGAGATTTATGCTAATTAAAGTTTGTTGAATTGATTAAATATAAGAAATATTATGAAATTATTGATTTTATATGCTTTTATAACTTAGGATGATAAAATCTATGTCAAGATAATTAAAAATAGTTGGTCAATTATAACTTCACGAATTTTATATTTGGATTTTGTGGTTTATAAGTTACATAGTATCAAAGTAAAAGGAACAAGGAATATTAAGCTCATTCTGCGAATTAAGGCTTCAAAGTGAACTTAAAATGAGCAAATCTTTATACATTACATTAATGTTTATTATTTCTGAATATAATCTTAATTTTAGTTTTTCACGAAGCATAATACTAGGCATTGCCGAGATTAGTTGGATGAATGGCTTTACACATAGAGACAAAATGCAAAATGAATATCTTCGTGAGAGGGTTGGTGTAGCTCCAGTGACGGACAAAATTAGAGAGAGTCGTCTAAGATGGTTTGGTCACATTAATCGTCCACCATCTGATGATCTGATTAAGAGAGTAGATGTTTTAGATTCAACTTTTGTTAAGAAAGACAGAGGTAGACCTAGGAAGACTTGGGCTTATTGTATAAAATATGATCTTAATTTATCAGAACTAAATGAAAATATGACACTAAATAGGAGCACTGGAGAAAAAAAAATTCATGTAGCCGACCCCACGTAGTGGGATTAAGGCTTTGCTGTTGTTGTATGTTATGTACTATTAATACATAATTACCATTGATTAATTCATAATGTCAGGCAAGATGTGTGCATGTTAACATTTTTTGCATAAACAATTGCACAATAATTTTCTTATGGAGATATTAAATAATTACATAATATGTAGTTCCGATTAAAGATATATTTACTCATTAGTAGCTAAATATAGATTATCTCATAAGAAAATAATATATAATTTGAAGAGTGAAATGAAAATATTGTACCCATGAATATTTAAATGTTTATTGTAAGAGGAGTTCGACTCCTTATGATAGTGGCTAAAGATACCAATAAGTCCATGTGTGTAAATATTTTTATATCAACTCAGACAATCGTGAAATTTATATCGCTAACTGCTATACCGATGAGAGAATATGGAGCAGAGGTTAGTATGTATCATTCCACCTTAGATACTAGTGGACATGTTCTATGCTCTGATGTGACAACAGGAAAAGTATCAGTCAGGTTTGTGTTAGGCTATGTCTAGACAGTACTCTTGAAACGAACATAAAAGCTAGGAATAAGAAGTATACTAAAAATTAAAAAATTAAACCTTGAAAGTAAAGCAAAAAACAATTCTTATATATCTCTAAAATATTCATAGAAATATTCCAAATTATGAACTCGTCTTTGAACAATTAAAGCACAAATAACTTACGAGTTAAATTAAGTTTAATTTTTAATGTTTCATCTTAAACTTAATTTTGAAACTTGAATTAAGCTTCTTATCTTTATAAAATCTTCATATTTGATTGGTTTGGTGAAAATGTACGTAAATTGTTCTAGAAACTTCAGGTACTCAACTTTTGTGTCTTTCCTTATGATAAATTCTCTGATATAATGATCGTGTGTATTAATATACTTGCTTTTATAATGAGAAAGTGGATCAGTGGCTAGTGTTATTGTAGACTTGGTATCAACCTTAATATTCATTGATTCTTCTTATCATAATATTAACTCCAACAAATACCAAAGTCAAATTGCATGACAATCATAAAAAATTGCAGCAACATGCTCCACTTCGCAAGTAGAAAGGCTGATATTTATGTTGTTTCTTTGACATCCAAGTAAAGAAGGTGCTTCTTATAAAGAAAATAAATTCTATAGTACTTTTTCTATCATCTATATTTCCAGTCCAATCACTGTCGCTAGGAGAGTCAGCTTGAGTTATTTCAAATAATGAAAACCTTAGGTCCAAAAGGACTTGCTAAAACATCTCCAGTCCTTATAGAAACTCAACTTGAGTTTCAATATGTTGGTTTCAATCAACTCAAGCTAATATTGAGGATTTGAAACCACACAATTGAGACTAAAATGAGTCAAGTAGCGGTACAAATTTCTAAGTGATGTGGGTCCCAGTACTAGTCCTCTAGGTGAGTTAGTGGAAAAGTTTTATTGTTAAATCCTAGACTCCTGGAGAGAAAGACAGACCTCACCAAAAATGAGGTCAACAGTTTCACTAAAATTTAACTTGACCTAAAAAGGCTTGACCTAAACTGAATCTGAATATTAAACAACTCAAAAAGTTAAACCTAAACCCCGACCCAAAAATGATCCATATAACATGTTTAACATAAGTCATAATAGCTATACATGTCAATTTATGGTGATTTTGGTAAATTTTGAGTAAAATTCATGTCAATATTGAGTCAATTTCAAATTGGCAGATCAATTTCAAGTTAATTTCCGGTTATCGGGTCTATATTGGGTCTATTTCGTGTTAGAAGGTCATCCTAAACTCGATCCGAAATGTTTAACGGACTATAATTCTTAATCTGATACTAACCCCAAAATTATTTGGGTCATCGTCTGAACATGGATTTTTTTAGTCATGTTTGGCTGAGTTCATGTGTCGGGTCAATTTTTTGCACCCATAATTACCTTATGGTAGTACAATCTTTCTCCGCTAACAAAAGTGATTTTTACTATCAATGGGGTGACTTCTAGTCATATGATATTTAAAAAAGACTTCGAGGAAGCTAATCACAGTATAGTTGACCGCTAAATTGACCTATGCATCAATCCTCAACGAAGAGTAGCCATCCTTGAGGCAAGAAAAGTTGACAATATGAAGTCTACACATATTTGTCATTTATTATTTCTCTTCTTCATCATAATCGCGTTCGTTATTCAGTTAGGGTACAAGACTTCTATAATAAACTTGGCGACAAGTAGCTTTCTGACTTCTTCCCAAATTGGATCGGCTAATGCGACAGTGATCGATTGAATTCTTTGTCATAGAGGTTGACCCTTTGGGTCAACATTCAACTAATGAATGGCTACATTGATGTCAATGACTGGAATATAAGCACCTGATCAAGCAAAGAAGTTGACATGCTCTTACAATGTGGTTGCTAACGCTTCCTCACTACCCTCCTCATAGGCAGAGCTAATTTGAAGGCTTCGATTTGTTCTTCCTTTGCTTATCAGTATTTCAATAACAGCTTCCATGACTTCTAATCAACCATTTATTTGTATTCTTGGGAGAAGTATGCTTTCCTCAACATGACTCGTGACCTTTAGATAGCAGGTTTCTCGATTGAAGATCACCTTGAATTATTCACATGAATTAGGGAAGATGAGATTACATGATTATGCTCAAATTATAACTATTTTGAAATAATTCAGCATATATAACTTTATAAGGGTAATTGAGACTATAACTACTACAGTCTTACTGCAATAGTCATAGCGAGGCTATAACAATCATAGTTGTTTAAGTGTAATTCGTTGCTATAACAGCTGTAGAAGAGCTGCCAAATTTGTAGTTGGAGGCTATAACAATTATGAGGTCAAAAATTGACTTGAACGTCAAATTCTACTAGAAATATCCATGTTTGAGTTTAAAATTTTAACTTGTTTACAACTTGAAACCCAAATTGATTCTTCAACCTTAAATTGATTTGAAAATGCCAACCTCAAATTGACTCAATGATGACCAGCAAACCCTAATTTGACCTAAGATTGACTCGAAATTAATTTAAATTTAAATCTAATTTTAACCTAAATAGCAGTTATTTCTTGTGTTAACAGGTTATACCAATCAAGTTCGGGTTTGCGGGTTGGAGTGGGTTGTGTTCGGCTTGGAATTTCTCACTCATTTAATATTCACGTCGGGTTCAAGTCAAGCAATTTTGAGTTAGGTCAATTTTGGGTTAGCTTGAACCCAACCTGTGAATCCAATTTGACACCCCTAATAACAACCATTGTTTGTTACAGAAGTCGTAGTTGGTTACATAAATTGCTAATAATAGTCAACAACTGCGGGTGATTGATGATGATGATCGACAACTACGGGTGATCGATGATTAGGGCTGTCAATTTGGCTCGTTGTTCGTGAACCGCTCGTGCTCGGCTCGTTAANTTTTTAAAGTTTTGCATATATTATAGATGATTACAAGGGTTTAAATAACACAAATATAAAAAGTTATTTGTTATCGTCAAAATAAAACATAATATTATAAGGCTTATCGGGCATATAATTTTAAATTTTAAAAATATGGCATTTATTGTTAGCTCAAGAGGAAATCAAATAAATCACCTTCAATTTATGCATATAAAACAATCATATATAATCACAACGATGGAGAGAGTATTATTCATTCAATTTATTTCTCTTTAGAATGATTCTAAATTGTTTGGCCAAGAACTTTCATGTGATTTGAAGGACCTCAGTAGGCATTGTAACAAATAAGAAGGAAGTAGTTGAAATATATCATAAATCTCATAACAAACCTTAAAGAAAATCCCATATTAGAATAAAAAAGCTGTTAACAAAGAACTAATCCTTTAAAGCATTCTACGTTGTATTGATCTTGTTAGTGATTAACTATCTATATTCAGAATAGCATTTGATCAAAAGGAACATAAGAATTAAGTATTCACAGACATAAGATTCTTTTATTTATCATGCATAAACAATGAGTAGAAGTGAAAATGCATGCCTTAGATGAGTGATGTTTTTACTTCAAGTTTATTAGGCTCATAAACAATGGTAGGAGACTTTTGATTTAAAGAAAATATAAATCATAATTATTGGTTCCAACTTATTAAGAACATAATTTCTCATAGGGGTCACTATATATGCTCAGACATTGCACTATTTTTGAGAGGATATTTTGAGAATATCCTGCCAAGCAGTCTTCAATCTGCTGTCATTCTTGCAATCATAAATCTAACATATTCTCTCAATGTCACTATCACTTTGATATTCAAAAGTTTTGAGGTTGATAGCACTGTTCTGAAGATTGATTGGGCGTTTTTCATTCACCTTAGTTGCTACTCAAAAAGTAATTAACCACATACATTTGCATGTGCACAACCACGTATGGAAACATAATTGTACTAAAGTATATGCATAAAGGCAATGTTATCTATTCTTGCCGTGTTCGATAAATTTAAAATGCCTTTTCACGTCTTAATGTCAGAATCATGTGTGATGTGCGCTCTTCTTATTATAGCCTCACAGATTTCATATTCTAAAAATTTCATAAACAGCATTAAACAAAAGAAAAAATGAATAAAGAATGGAAAATACATAAGTTTCATTAGGCCATTTACANATAGGAAACATATAATTTCACTCTCCCTCAAACTAGGCCATAGATATTGTAAAGGCCCGGTTTGGTATTCAAATCAGTGAAACCGCCTAGAGGTAAAGATTTAGTGAAAACATCAATGACTGAAGATGAGTCAAAATGTAGATTAAATAAATAACTTCGTCATTGACCTTTTCAGCGAAAAAATTTCAATCAATTTAAATGTGTTTGGTCCTGTCATGATACACATAATTATTTGCAATACTAATGGCAGCTTGACTATCATAAAAGATATTTATGTGATTGATCACGGAGTATCCCAACTCACTCAATAACCTTTTGATCTACATTCCTTCACAAATTCTGAAAGCGCCTGTTACTCAGATTTTGTACTGCTTCCAGAGACCATTGTTTGCTTCTTGTTCCTCCAGTTGACAAGATTTAGCCATACATAGGAACAATGCTCAAAAGTGGACATTTTGTCCATCAGTGCTTTTGCCCAACTAGCATCAGTATAAACGTCTACCTTCATGTTGTATGATTTCTTAAATAATAATCCTTTGTCTGGGGTCTTCTTTAGACATCTCAAATTTATAGACCATCTCCAAATTTTATTCATTTGGACTATTTATATGTTAACTTATAATGCCGATAGAGTAAGCGATATTAGGTCTAGTGTATGATAGGTAGATAAGTTTATTTACCAATCTTTTTTTCTCTTTTTCTTCGATGATGTCTTTTTTTCCTTTGAATGTAAATTTTTATTAAAATTCATAGGAGTCTCAGTAAATTTGGATCCCAACATCCCTGTCTCTTTTAGTAAATTTAGGATGTGCTTTCTTTGGGATATCACAATACCCATCTTGAATATGGCAACTTCAATGCCTAGAAAGTATCTCATCACTTCTAGATCCTTAACTTCAAATTTAGTGACAACACCCTCCTTGATCTTCCCAATCTCATTTTCATTATCACCTGTCAAGATCATATCATCTGCACAAGCAATGAGTGTAACTTTCTTACATCTTTATTTATGTTTTATGAACAGTGTACCTGATCCGTTTAACATTGGATGTATCCATTAGATTTCATAATCTTGACAAACGTATCAAACTAAGCCCTTGGAGATTATTTGAGGTCACAAAGTGAATTTTTTAGTTTACAAACCAGATGTTTTTATAGAAAAGAATAAAAAAATTAAATAGAAATAAAATAAGATTATATAAAATAAAAACCATATATTTATTTTAAGTTATTTTTTCAGTTATGATGGGATTTTTATGTACACGTTTTTTCAAGGTCTCCATTCAAAAATGCATTTTAGATATCAAGTTGATGCAGTTTACATTTTTTTTTGTTAAAGCCAAGGAAAGAAGAGCTTTTATAGTATATAACTTGGCCGCTAGAGCAAATGTCTCTTGATAATCCATTCGATAAAACTAAGTTAAATCTTTGGTCACAACCTAGCCTTGAACCACTCAATGCTCACATTTTTTTTGTACTTTACATTGAAAACCTATTTGCGCTCAACGGGTCTTTTATCTGGAGGATGTTTTATAATCATTCATGTGCTATTTAGATCAAGTGCTTGGATCTCCTTTTCAAATCTTTGTTTGGAAACTTGAGTGTTTGCACTATCATGATTAGATACGTAAGTTTTATTAGTTGATAGCTTCCCATAGGCAACATACTTCTGGATAAGATATTTTGTGCAACTTTTCTTGTCTTCTCTACTAGATTCAACCTCTCTTGAAATTTCAGAGATGTGTAAATTCAGGTTTGGTTGTGAAGAGTTTCGTGTTTGCATATTGTCTTTATTCTGCTTAATAAATTTCTTTGTCCTAATATACAAGTGAAGTTCCTTGTTGTCAATCTCAGTTGGAATTTGGGAGACATGATGGTTAGAAGGAGAATAGGTTGTGATGACTCTAGATCAGTGTGAGTATCCACAATACTGTCCCAAGTCTGATATTTACTTCAACTCTTATCTTGAATATCAGATTTGAGATAGTAGGGTTAATTTTTGAAGAAGGTAATATCCATGGAGTTATAATATTTTTTCTATAATGGAAGAATAAGAATTGTAGGAGTTGTACAATCAGAACCAAACACTTAAAATTTTAAAGAAAAAGGAGAACTTTCGTTTTCAAGCTTTCGGGTGAGTGAAGCGAGGGAACAAACCATATATGGGATTCCCACTGGCTAGTTCGCCTTACATCGGTTGCCCTGACGGCGCCGTAGCGACTGCTGATTCTAATGGTAAGAACTGCAACTTAGATTTCCATGAAGGGAAGCGATCCAACGAAGAGATGGAGTTGTGCATGCTACAAAGCAGTTCGACAGAGAGTAGGAATCATGTTTGCTCTTGTTGCAAAGCAATCCAACGGCGAGAAGGAATCACGCCTTCTGTGATGCGCAGGGAAAAACCGTTCTTCGCAAGGTAGGGTCCAATGATAAAATTGAAGTATTTTTTTCTTTATATCAGGTTTGGGATCTGAATTTTGCATTTGAACTGAGTGAAAATCATGTTATAGAAAGGCTGAAAGATTTGTAAAGTTTAAGATTTTTCCTTCATGAGTAATGTCCAACTTGTTCAATTATGGTCATTTATAAAAGAGACAAATAATCTGGCTCCGTTGTTGGCCTTCAATTTTGTTGTTCTCAAATGTCATTGTAGATGATAGAGAAATGATGTTAGGGTTTGTATTGTGATAGAGGATAATCATGACGAGTATGTTAAGTCAATTGGCCAGATTCACACTAATAAAACTCTATTTTTTATTAATAAAGAGATAAGGGTACAACTTTACAACATAATAAAAATTGTGATGCTTGGATGACAGTGCTATAATAAAACTTTACTTTTAACAAAACCAAACATAGCAAACTCAAAAATATGGGGAAAATATGGTGAAGAAGACACTTAGGTGTTAAGAGAATAGATCTTGATGCGATTCAATACTACTGATCACGTCCCCTAAATACACAACATGAAATTCACTACTGTTAGAATGTAATTACAAGTAATTTTGCTAGCTAATTCACAGTGAATTACAATCTAATTGGGAAACATATAGCCTTGAAGAGAGCTGAATCTCTTTGGAGACTTTCACTACTCTTTTCCCAACAATTCTAGAGTGAGACCTATTGGTAAGTTTGATAAATTTGGAGTCGGTGAACTCTTGGTAGTTGGTGAGAGTATGAATGTCTTAAGTAATGTAATTTGAATCTATTTTCCAATTTAGAAAATTTTCATTGTCAGTGAGATAGGAGGACATGATACATTGGTGTATCATCAAGTTGATAGACGGCTCAGTTATGCTCGAAAGAAGTTTCTTCAGCACCTCCAACTGTTTCTTGGTGAAAGGGCTAGGATCGGCCAATCCTTCAGAAGAGTTAGCAGCATAGGCCTTGCTTTCTTGGTCTTTCTTCCCTTGCTGAAGTTTGCATTATGTAGTTTTTACATGTAGTTTTCAAAATTTATCCTTTGTGTGATCAAGTTTCTTGCAATGTTTATACAAAAGTCAATTTGCCTCCGAAATGGCACTCGACGTCGTTATACCGTACTTGATCATAAACCTTATGTGTATATAAGGCTACGACTTGTTACATGGAGGAAGTTGGTTGANGTCCTAATATACAAGTGAAGTTCCTTGCTGTCAATCTCAGTTGGAATTTGGGAGACATGATGGTTAGAAGGAGAATAGGTTGTGATGACGCTAGATTAGTGTGAGTATCCAGAATACTGTCCCGAGTCTGATATTCACTTGAACTCTCATCTTGAATATCAGATTTGAGATAGTAGGGTTAATTTTCGAAGAAGGTAATATCCATGGAGTTATAATATTTTTTATATAATGGGAGAATAAGAATTGTAGGAGTTGTACAATCAGAACCAAGCACTTAGAATTTTAAAGAAAAAGGAGAACTTTCGTTTTCAAGCTTTCGGGTGAGTGAAGCGAGAGAACAAACCATATATGGGATTCCTACTTGCTAGTTCGCCCTACATCGGTTGCCCTGACGGCGCCGTAGCGACTGTTGATTCTAATGGTAAGAACTACAACTTAGATTTCCATGAAGGGAAGCTATCCAATGAAGAGATGGAGTTGTGCATGCTACAAAGCGGTCCGACAGAGAGAAGGAATCATGTCCGCGCTTGTTGCGAAGCGATCCAATGGCGAGATGGAATCACGCCTTCTATGATGCGCAGGGAAAAACCGTTCTTTGCAAGGTAGGGTCAAATGATAAAATTGAAGTATTTGTTTCTCTATATCAGGTTTGGGATCTGAATTTTGCATTTGAACCGAGTAAAAATCATGTTATAGAAAGACTGAATGATTTGTAAAGTTTAAGATTTTTCCTTCATGAGGAATGTCTAACTTGTTCTATTATGGTCATTTATAAAAGAGACAAATAATCTGGCTCCGTTGTTGGCCTTCAATTTTGTTGTTCTCAAATGTCATTGTAGATGATAGAGAAATGATGTCAGGGTTTGTATTGTGATAGAGGATGATCATGACGAGTATGTTAAGTCAATTGGTGAGTCACACTGATAAAACTCAATTTTTTATTAATAAAGAGATAAGGGTACAACTTTACAACATGATAAAAATTGTGATGCTTGGACGACAGTGCTATAATAAAACTTTACTTTCAACAGCAATTTCAAAAATATTGGAAAAATATGGTGAAGAAGACGCTTAGGTGTTAAGAGAATAGCTTTCTTTGAGCAAGTATAGATCTTGATGCGATTCAATATTACTGATCACCTCCCCTAAATACACAACATGAAATTCACTACTGTTAGAATGTAATTTAGTAACATAGTTCGAATTTCAAGTAAGTTTGCTAGCTAATTCACAGTGAATTACAATATAATTGGGAAACATATAGCTCAGAAGAGAGCAGAATCTCTTTGGAGACTTCCACTACTCTTTTCCCAACAATTCTAGAGTGAGATATATTGATAAGTTTGATAAATTTGGAGTCGGTGAACTCTTGGTAGTTGGCGAGAGTATGAATGTCTCAAGTCGTGTAATTTGAATCATTTGAATCTATTTTCCAATTTAGAAAATTTTCATTGTCAGTGAGATAGGAGGACATAATACATTGGTGTATCATCAAGTTGATAGACGACTCAGTTATGCTTGAAAGAAGTTTCTTCAGCACCTCCAACTGTTTCTTGGTGAAAGGGCTAGGATCGGCCAATACTTTAGAAGAGTTAGCAGCATAGGCCTTACTTTCTTGGTCTTTCTTCCCTTGCTGAAGTTTTCATTATGTAGTTTTTACATGTAGTTTTCAAAATTTATCCTTTGTGTGATCAAGTTTCTTGCAATGTTCATGCAAAGTCGATTAGCCTCTGAAATGGCACTCGACGTCGTTATACCGTACTTGATCATAAACCCTATGTGTATATAAGGCTACGACTTGTTACAGGGAGGAAGTTGGTTGCAATAGATGTGGGAGAAAGGTCCGACGAGTCAGTTGTTATTGCGTCGGGAGAGAGTTCTAGGGCTGCTGCGGTGGTTTTTGTTGCTTGAAGAAAGGTTTGGTGGAAATAAGGTCAACAATGGAGGGCATGCAAAGAGAATCCGACTGAGAAGTGCTTGCAGCATGAAGGAATCAAGTTGCAGTGTAGATCTGGCGGCAAGAATATTATTAGGGAAGGCTTGGAGGAAGAATCCTACGAAGGAGGGCTTGCAACGAGGATTTTCAGTTGTAGGGGAGAGCCAGTGAAGGTCTGAAGGCATGTTGGAAGGATTCCAACGACTATCAAGAGAAGTACCGACAAGTTGAATGAGTTCTTGCAGCTGTTGGACTTCTCTTCTTGAGTTTTTGNTCTCTTTTGCAGCAGTAGTTTTCTTCTACGCATGATTAATATTTTAATCTTAGTTTTATGTTCAACATTAAACTTTGAATTTGCCAATTATAAGTTGTTTCTTTTCTGGAAGTGTTGGATGCTCCAGTCAATTGTGTGTAGAGATCTCAATTCAAAAAAATGAAGAAATGTGGAGAAAATTGTATTCTCTTATTTCTCAATAATCAAATTCAACTCTTCTCCTTGTATAATAATGAATGGTTAGGACAAACTTAATTACAATCATCACAGATTACCAAAAATAAACTAACTCATGAAGGAAAGAAATATGACACATTAAAAAATGACACTCAAATAGGAAACATATAATTTCACTCTCCCTCAAACTAGGCCATAGATATTGTAAACCGGTTTGGTATTCAATTCAGTGAAGCCGCATAGATTGATCATGGAGTATCCCAACTCACTTAATAACCTTTTGTTCTACATTCCTTCACAAATTCTGAAAGTGCCTGTTACTCAGATTTTGTACTGCTTCCAGAAACCATTGTTTGCTTCTTGTTCCTCCAGGTGACAAGATTTAGCCATACATAGGAACAATGCTCAGAAGTGGACATTTTGTCCATCAGTGCTTTTGCTCAACTAGCATCAATATAAACATCTACCTTCATGTTGTATGATTTCTTAAATAATAATCCTTTGTCTGGGGTCTTCTTTAGACATCTCAAATTTTATAGACCATCTCCAAATGTTATTCATTTGGACTATTTATATGTTAACTTATAATGTCAATAGAGTAAGTGATATTAGGTCTAGTGTGTGATAGGTAGATAAGTTTATTTACCAATCTTTTTTTCTCTTTTTCTTCAATGACGTCTTTTTTCCCCTTGAATGTAAATTTTTATTAAAATTTATAGGAGTTTCNGTAAGTGATATTAGGTCTAGTGTGTGATAGGTAGATAAGTTTATTTACCAATCTTTTTTTCTCTTTTTCTTCGATAATGTCTTTTTTTCCCCTTGAATGTAAATTTTTATTAAAATTCATAGGAGTCTTAGTAAATTTGGATCCCAACATCCATGTCTCTTTTAGTAAATTTTGGATGTGCTTTCTTTAGGATATCACAATACCCATCTCGAATATGGCTACTTAAATGCCTAGAAAGTATCTCATCACTTCTAGATCCTTAATTTTAAATTTAGTGGCAACACCCTCCTTGATCTTCCCAATCTTATTATCACCTGTCAGGATTATATCATCTGCACAGGCAATGAGTGTAACTTTCTTACATCTCTATTTATGTTTTATGAACAATGTNCAATACCCATCTCGAATATGGCTACTTAAATGCCTAGAAAGTATCTCATCACTTCTAGATCCTTAATTTTAAGTTTAGTGGCAACACCCTCCTTGATCTTCCCAATCTTATTATCACCTGTCAGGATCATATCATCTGCACAACAATGAGTGTAACTTTCTTACATCTCTATTTATGTTTTATGAACAATGTACCTGATCCGTTTTACATTGGATGTATCAATTAGATTTCATAGTTTTGACAAACGTATCAAACTAAGCGCTTGGAGATTATTTGAGGTCACAAAGTAATTTTTTTAGTTTACAAACCATATGTTTTTATAGAAAAGAATAAAAAAATTAAGTAGAAATAAAATAAGATTATATAAAATAAAAACCATAGATTTATTTTAAGTTATTTTTTCAATTATGATGGAGTTTTTACATACACTTTTTTCTCAAGTTCTTCATTCAAAAATGCATTTTAGATATCAAGTTGATGCACTTTACATTTTTTTGTTAACNTTTTTTCTCAAGTTCTTCATTCAAAAATGCATTTTAGATATCAAGTTGATGCACTTTACATTTTTTTGTTAATGCCAAGGAAAGAAGAGCTTTTATAGTATATAACTTGGCCGCTAGAACAAATGTCTCTTGATAATCCATTCGATAAGACTGAGTGAAATTATTGGTCACAACCTAGCCTTGAACCACTCAATGCTCGCATTTTTTTTGTACTTTACATTGAAAACCTATTTGCGCTCAACGAGTCTTTTATTTGGAGGATGTTTTATAATGATTCATGTGCTATTTAGATCAAGTGTTTGGATCTCCTTTTCAAATCTTTGTCTGGAAACTTGAGTATTTGCACACTATCATGATTAGATACGTAAGTTTTATTAGTTGATAGCTTCCCATAGGCAACATGCTTCTGGATAAGATATTTTGTGTAACTTTTCTTGTCTTCTCCACTAGATTCAACCTCTCTTGAAATTTCAGGGATGTGTAAATTCAGGTTTGGTTGTGAAGAGTTTCTTGTTTGCATATTGTCTTTATCCTGCTTAATAAATTTCTTTGTCCTGATATACAAGTGAAGTTCCTTGCTGTCAATCTCAGTTGGAATTTGGGAGACATGATGGTTAGAAGGATAATAGGTTGTGATGACTCTAGATCAGTGTGAGTATCCAGAATAGTGTCCCGAGTCTGATATTCACTTGAACTCTCATCTTGAATATCAGATTTGAGATAGTAGGGTTAATTTTCGAAGAAGGTAATATCCATGGAGTTATAATATTTTTTATATAATTGGAGAATAAGAATTGTAGGAGTTGTACAATCAGAACCAAGCACTTAGAATTTTAAAGAAAAAGGAGAACTTTCGTTTTCAAGCTTTCGGGTGAGTGAAGCGAGGGAACAAACCATATATGGGATTCCTACTGGCTAGTTCGCCCTACATCGATTGCCCTGACGGCGCCGTAGCGACTGCTGATTCTAATGGTAAGAACTACAACTTATATTTCCATGAAGGGAAGCGATCCAACGAAGAGATGGAGTTGTGCATGCTACAAAGCGGTCCGACAGAGAGAAGGAATCATGTCCGCGCTTGTTGCGAAGCGATCCAACGGCGAGAAGGAATCACGCCTTCTGTGATGCGCAGGGAAAAACCGTTCTTTGCATGGTAGGGTCAAATGATAAAATTGAAGTATTTTTTTCTCTATATCAGGTTTGGGATCTGAATTTTGCATTTGAACTGAGTAAAAATCATGTTATAGAAAGACTGAATGATTTGTAAAGTTTAAGATTTTTCCTTCATGAGGAATGTCTAACTTGTTCTATTATGGTCATTTATAAAAGAGACAAATAATCTGGCTCCGTTGTTGGCCTTCAATTTTGTTGTTCTCAAATGTCATTGTAGATGATAGAGAAATGATGTCAAGGTTTGTATTGTGATAGAGGATGATCATGACGAGTATGTTAAGTCAATTGGTGAGATTCACACTGATAAAACTCATTTTTTTATTAATAAAGAGATAAGGGTACAACTTTACAACATAATAAAAATTGTGATGCTTGGACGACAGTGCTATAATAAAACTTTACTTTCAACAGCAATTTCAAAAATATTGGAAAAATATGGTGAAGAAGACACTTAGGTGTTAAGCGAATAGCTTTCTTTGAGCAAGTATAGATCTTGATGCGATTCAATACTACTGATCACCTCCCCTAAATACACAACATGAAATTCACTACTGTTAGAATGTAATTTAGTAACATAGTTCGAATTCCAAGTAAGTTTGCTAGCTAATTCACAATGAATTACAATCTAATTGGGAAACATATAGCCCAGAAGAGAGCTGAATCTCTTTGGAGACTTCCACTACTCTTTTCCCAACAATTCTAGAGTGAGATTTATCGATAAGTTTGATAAATTTGGAGTCGGTGAACTCTTGGTAGTTGGCAAGAGTATGAATGTCTCAAGTCATGTAATTTGAATCATTTGAATCTATTTTCCAATTTAGAAAATTTTCATTGTCAGTGAGATAGGAGGACATAATACATTGGTGTATCATCAAGTTGATAGACGACTCAGTTATGCTTGAAAGAAGTTTCTTCAACACCTCCAATTGTTTCTTGGTGAAAGGGCTAGGATTGGCCAATACTTCAGAAGAGTTAGCAGCATAGGCCTTGCTTTCTTGGTCTTTCTTCCCTTGCTGAAGTTTCCATTATGTAGTTTTTACATGTAGTTTTCAAAATTTATCCTTTGTGTGATCAAGTTTCTTGCAATGTTCATGCAACGATTAGCCTCTGAAATGGCACTCAACGTCGTTATACCGTACTTGATCATAAACCCTATGTGTATATAAGGCTACGACTTGTTACAGGGAGGAAGTTGGTTGCAATAGATGTGGGAGAAAGGTCCGACGAGTCAGTTGTTATTGCGTCGGGAGAGAGTTCTAGGGCTGCTGCGGTGGTTTTTGTTGCTTGAAGAAAGGTTTGGTGGAAATAAGGTCAACAATGGAGGGCATGCAAAGAGAATCCGACTGAGAAGTTCTTGCAGCATGAAGGAATCGGGTTGCAGTGTAGATCTGGCGGCAAGAATATTATTAGGGAAGGCTTGGAGGAAGAATCCTACAANGGTGGTTGTTGTTGCTTGAAGAAAGGTTTGGTGGAAATAAGGTCAACAATGGAGGGCATGCAAAGAGAATCAGACTGAGAAGTGCTTGCAGCATGAAGGAATCGGGTTGTAGTGTAGATCTGGCAGCAAGAATATTACTAGGGAAGGCTTGGAGGAAGAATCCTACAAAGGAGGGCTTGCAGCGGGGATTTTCAGTTGTAGGGGAGAGCCAGTGAAGGTCTGAAGGCATGTTGGAAGGATTCCGACGACTATCAAGAGAAGTACCGACAAGTTGAATGAGTTCTTGCAGTTGTTGGACTTCTCTTCTTGAGTTTTTTATTTCACAAAGTGAAGCGATCTTGCGAAGTGATGGAATCGTGCATGCTACAAAGTGATCTGACTCAAACAAGGAATTGCGTCTACGCCTGCTGCGAGGAGATCCAGTGGAGAGAAGGAATCACGCCTTCTGTGATAAGCAGGGAAAGACAGCTTGATAGGGATGGAAAGGTGCGCCTACAGGTAGACGGTCACGTGAACTAGGGTTTGTAATTGGCTTTGATACCTGAGAAAGATGGAGAAAATCATCTTATGTTATTTTCAATAATCAAATTACAATTCTTCTCTTTATATAATAAAGAATAACTATGACAAACTTTATTACAATCTTTACAACTTATCAAAGATAAACTAAATCAAGAAGGAAAGAAATATGGAAAAAAAAAGAATAACACTAAAGTAGGAAACACAAAATTCCACTAACTGTTGACAACTAAAACAAAGAAGAGCAAATGAGAGAGAATGATTATGAATGTGGAGGAAAATATAAATTAGATGGCGCAAGTGGATGGCTTTCTTATAGTTTATTTTTTAGTACATAAGTGTGTGATATTCATGAATTTAATTAAATAGAAAATCTTGAACTTTGTTGATTTAAAACACAATCAATTCCGAAGCTGAAAACAAACTATTGATCAAATCCAACAACAATCCAGATGTAGATGGTATGGATCCAGATCCATTGTTCACATTTCAGTGGAATAGGAATATTGCAAATCTGATAAAGTATTCTCACCTCTCCATTTTTAGTGAGCTTTCACAGCTATATTCAATTGAATTGTTAGCCTTCTATTAAGCTTTATGAATAAAGAATAATTACAACTTCTTGATAATTCCCTTCTCTCTCTCTCTCTCTCTCTCTCTCTCTCTCTCTCTCTACCAACCTTTTCAAACCGCAATTCCTTCAAAATATAAAATTTTAGCACCTCCAAAAATGAGATGGCAAAGGACTGTGTTATGAAATAAATGATATACAAAGCATATCCTGTAAATCATCCTATCAACTCTTGGGGGTGTGCATTTGATCTATTTGGATTAAATCGATTGATTTTTGTTTTAAAATTGAAAAATATGAAACTGAGCAATCTTTTCCTAACTAGCCTGCATTGAGAGCTCAGTAAGTTTAACTAGGTTCTGGATAAGCCAGAATATAAGTAACTTTAACAATAAACTTGAGTACTTTTAGCTTTGATAGAAATTATTATGAAGAGTATTAAGTAATGTTTGTTTAAATTTATAATTTTACCTTGTAGAATAAATCCTTTCCACACTAATATTTCTATCACTTGTTTATTTACAACTTGTAAAATTTGTCAATTTTTTTGGTTTAATTTGTTTACAGAAACAAAATAAACGAATGACTATAAAAAAATGTAAAAATTATAACTAATAATCAAATTGATAATTTAACAACCAAATAGAACTATTCTAATAATATATATTTGGTTTGATTTTTTGATTTAATCCAAATAATTCATGCCTTTGTCCAATTGTTTATTGCTAAACATATGTTAACATGCTAAATATCATAATGAGAACAATTCTATGAAAAAAAAGCATCACAAATGACCATTTCATATGTTTAAGGGTGTAGAAATGGCAGCATCATGGCCATCAAAATCTCAAGAAAATAATATTACATGCCCCAGTCAGTATCCTACTACTATTTATTAGTTTTAAAATAAAGTTAAAAGAGGACAAAAGGTGAATTTTATTATAAAATGGAATAATCTAGAGACCATTTGTGCTAAATTATGTCCCGTCTTTTACCAACCCACTATGTGTGTGTGGCATTAGAATTAGCTACACTTCGCTTTTTTGTATCAATCTATAATAATCATCCTTATATTGTTCTTTATTTCTTTTCAAACTAATTGCTTTCTTTAAAATATTGTTTAATATCTAAAGTAGCATTTTAATACTTTCTTAATGTCTTCATATTTAATCATGATTTTTTTTATCTTCGTTTTAAATGATTCTAACTTAATCAGACTCTGGGCTGTTTATCTCATCCCTTAGCTATTCTATAATTTCTTTTCTCTTTCCCTCGTACCTTTTATACCATATCAAATATAAAAATTTGCATCCTTTGCTTCACTCATTACTCTCATTGCCGGATTTTTAGTCTTTTTATGATCATATATGCATCAATATTTTAAAATTTTCACCACTCTTTATAAGCATAGTTCTTTTTTGTTGATAACTTTTGGTTCCTCATCAGTCCGCCACTAAGTTTACTTATCATTGTGGGATTTATTTATAAACTTTTCTAAAATTTTTATGAAAAACTTCTATTGAAACTACATGCTAAAATATTACTCATGGTACCAGAGTGTTTTTAGAGATTGTTATTTATTTTGGGAATTGCCTCAAGCCTTTATTTGATATTCCTACTATTATTGTTCCATGGAATCATATATTATTCGTGAGCATGTTCTTTGCATTGCATATAATAGCTTTTAACCTGATGATGTGAGACTGAAAGTTAATAGTAGAAGTTGGTTATAAATCATAATATTGAGTTTACTTTTAAAAGTGATCATCTTTACTCTCATAAAATTGATTTATGTTTGTTTTAACTCTTGTCTATTGTCGTGAATAGGAAAGAATATTATTTTCTACAATTTGTGCTGAGTACAACCTTTGTGGTTCTCGAAGGAAATGCCTTTGGCAGATAGTTGCTGAAATTTTTAATTCATATATGNATTATTAGTCAGATTTATATTCATTATTTTCTTGTAAGTTTATTATTGTTTTGCATGGTCCTTACCTAAGAAACCCCACTAAAAATGACCCTTTAAATGTCCAATTACTGCCTTGATATTTAACTTATGTGAAGTAGAGTTCCATGAAGTATTGATTATTTGTGCGTTTAGATTTACAAGTTCGCCATGCCTAAGAAGTCCCACTAAAAATGAGGCTAAATGCCCACTTACTACCTTGATATTTAGCTCATGTGAAGTAGGGTAACACAAAGTGTTGATTGTTTGNCTCACTTGATCTCTGAATGCCCTTTTCACCTTAATAAATGTTCTAACTTTGCAATTTCATGAATTCCATTCAATTCCATTTTGTTTGTCATGCAGTGACTGGTAGATTTCTTTCAAGAAATTGTTATGAATCCAATGCCTTTCACAAATTTAGTTTTGTGCTTGAAATTAATGATTTTCCTTTTAAACCATTTGTATATTTTTTATATATTTGAAAAAATTGTTAAGGTGGACTTGATCGATGCTAATGAGTGTAGTTATTGTATATGATGCTTTCCACTAAAGAATACGATGATGGTTATCTGATCCAAACCTATATTTATGTCGATGGTGTGATTAATT
The DNA here is from genome assembly GCA_002079205.1 of Phalaenopsis hybrid cultivar. Taxonomy (NCBI): domain Eukaryota; kingdom Viridiplantae; phylum Streptophyta; class Magnoliopsida; order Asparagales; family Orchidaceae; genus Phalaenopsis; species Phalaenopsis hybrid cultivar. Next base: position 216,148 of record JXCR01103505.1, on the reverse strand, counting down.
TAAGATACATAATCTTTATTTAACATTTTTTATTTTTTGAGAATTTTGATTTTTTTCATTATAAATAGTTATTGCCTTGTTATTGTTATATTACTTAATTTGCTTGTGACCTTAGGGTCCCTCTCACTAAAAATAGGGATCTCAAGAGTCAAGTTGGCATTAT
>JXCR01103505.1:201010-215586 GCA_002079205.1 Phalaenopsis hybrid cultivar | reverse complement strand
GGTCTATTTCACAACAACTTCATTTTCTCTGCAAGTTGAAGTCTAAATCGGGGCAGAAAATTTTAGCCGTCCACAATAAGAAGTGTCACTACTTTTTAAAGGGCGGTAGACATGGAAACTAATTTTCAAGGATCAAAGAACTTCACTGGTTGAGAATATACATATTTGAGGAACCCCCTTGTTTCTCCATAGCTATAAACTTCACAATTATTAGTCAGATTTATATTCATTATTTTCTTGTAAGTTTATTATTGTTTTCCATGGTCCTTACCTAAGAAGCCCCACTAAAAATGACCCTTTAAATGTCCAATTACTCCCTTGATATTTAACTTATGTGAAGTAGAGTTCCATGAAGTATTGATTATTTGTGCGTTTAGATTTACAAGTTCGCCATGCCTAAGAAGTCCCACTAAAAATGAGGGTAAATGCCCACTTACTGCCTTGATATTTAGCTCATGTGAAGTAGGGTTCCACAAAGTGTTGATTGTTTATGCGTTTGGACATAGGAATTAGCTTCACCTCCTAGCTGCCACTATTCAACCAACTCAGTTCGAAATTCCATATATCACATTTAACTAAATTACTTCATTAAAATCGAATCAATTTATATTTTCATGATTACTTTGTAGGCTTTTAATGAGTTGCATTAATCGCATATTTGCTTTAATTGCTGTCATAATATATTCATTATGTTGATCACCTTGACACTTGTTTGTTGTAAGGGTAAATATGACTTTGGTGCTATCTCTTGAGCAATTGAGCTACATGATCGGAAACTTGGATCATCTTAGCATGAATTTTTAATAGTTGCTAGAAACCCTTGAGAATTAGTTAATCAAAATATTGGCCAATTTAATGATCTTTCTTGTCAAATCCAATTATTTTGAAAGCTCTTTGAAATTCAAAGGTACTTTGGCAAAGTTACTTCTAAGGGTATCCTCCCACATTCACCTATTTTGAGCTTTGCCAAACTAGTCATATGTCATATCAATGCACCACACGGCGTTTTTGATCGATCAGGTTCCTAGTTTACCATTTTTAGATGATGAAGGCATTGAGTAAGTAGAAGAAAATGTTCCTATCACTAAAGATGATGATGAGGGCCATGTGTAATAAAATGCCTTTTAGCAACCCAAGTTGTAGGAGAATAAATATTTTTGTTTGCGTGCTACTTGTCAAAACAAAAGATGTAAGTTTGTAATCGATGATGATGGTACTATAAGTGTTATTTTCAATGTTGTCTTGATAAGAATTACAAGTACTTCTTAATGGTTCCCGGAACACTTCAATATATAACATGGTGAATAGAACTTTGTTACTTGTAATTGAAAGATGTTTACTGCCCATGTACTTCGAAAGTTATACAGATAATATATGGTGCATGTTTTGCCAATGGATTTGCCATATATGCACGTATTAAACCTTTATTATATGACCACAATGCGGTTCATTTGGACGAAAAAGCACATGCTTTCAATCTTATGGGTTAGATAAATAAACTCATTTTCTCTAAGCTTGTTGATATGGCTCAAAAGCTTAATCATAAGGTAAATCTTGAAACTCAATATGAAGGAAAAGATAGGTTGCAAATCCAAACTCAGAAAAAGTTTGTGAAGGCCAAGATTGGGATAGTCATGCTTTTAATAATCAGGCAAGCTCCTATTGAGATAGCAGCTTGTTCCCATTGAAGTTGTTAAATTTCTAGAAAATGGATATGATTCTACATCAGTGTTATTCAATAGGTTGTCTAAAATGATATTTATTTTCTAGTTTATATATGTTAATGCCTTTCACGTGACCATAATTATTGGTTTGTCTACATGATCTTCTCACTTCCATTGTATTTAATAGGGATGTAAGATTTGTGTGTTATTCTTGAAAGTTTTTTTTTTTAACTATTCGAGGTATGATTCTATTTTTCACCACTATGTAGCTAAAAAACAAAAGTTGGAAATGGAAGCTTAGGAACTTTATTACATTTTATTATGATAGTTTAAAAAATGGGATTTATTATTACCTATAATTGAATTTGTTTATAGCATCTTTTTTAGCATTCCATTTCAGAATCACCCCTTGATATGGCCCATTACACACAACTTTGGAAGCTTATAAATTTTATATGCTTGGTTTTTTCATGTATATTTTGATTTTGTTGCATCAATTATTAAGTGAATACATAAATTATATTTTAATATTAAAAAATTTATCTTCATTTTAAAACTCTATTAGATGCTTATAGTGGATCTTGCAAATATTAGAAAGGTGAGTATGAGTTAGGTTTTGTTCAACTGTTTTTTTTAAAGAATTTGAGCAAATTTAATTGCAAGTGCACACACACCACATAAGTAAGGCTTTGAACTTGAGACCTTTTAGTAGAAAAACAAAGCTCTCAACCACTAGGCCAATGTGGCTTACATTGTTTTATTTAACTTGAATACTTCTCACATAACACAATGAATTAATGCTTGAGCCTTTGGCTCCTACAAAATACTTGCTTGGCTTAGACTAACACATACTATTGATTTGCANTTTGCTCCTACAAAATACTTGCTAGGCTTAGATCAACCTTGTCGATATGAACATTAATTTGAATTTTAATATTGAGGATCTAATACCATATAGAGGTACTTTTGAGCCTTTAAAGTTTTCAACATATATCTTTTGCAAATGGAACATCTACATCCACGCTAGCAGCACCGGTTCCATTTCTGCTTATTGAGGTGAGATGAGGTGTAAGCCTCTTGAAAAATCAATCCTAAGGCTGAAACTTTAAAAAAATGTTTATAAAATTGAAAATACTTTATAAAATTGTCATAAATTGATAACGAATTGAACTTATTTCATCATCATGAATAATGAAATCCCATAATAAGAAAATAAAGTAAATCTTGATCTTAATCTTATTGAGATCTTTTTAATTCTCAAGTGAAACAAGATTCAGGTTAAGTGTTCAAAGAAAAAGTACACAATTATATTTTAATTGAAGATATTAAAGAGTTGTTTAAAATAGCTTTTTGCAACTTCATTATATTTTGTTCCATCAAAATCGACATTTGCATATTAGACGTGTATTAAATTTTAAGCTCTTAAAGTGTCTTACATGAACTCGGGTGGTTGAGGTCTGCAAGTATCTTTTTGTCCCACCTCTATTGCCCAGAAATTGTAGAAGCATGAATTTTCTCTGTGGAGATGAATTGACATTATATAGTATAGTGATGTACCAGCTTTAAATCTGCAGTTTTATGTTTCTTCAAAGTGCCAAAATGGTCCTATGATTAGTTAACATAAGACCATTTTAATTTCAGTGTCTATAAAAATGTCAAATTTGTCTCCGGAATTTTTAAACATGGTTTGAATAGTCCACATTTTAAAGAGTTTGGATCTTGTTTCATCCCATAATAATAATAATAATAATAATAAATCTGTGGAATTAATTGACACTTTTATAAACTATGTGACTAAAATGATCCTCTGCAGAAAGTCAGGAACCATTTTTGCACCTNAATAGTCCACATTTTAAAGAGTTTGGATCTTGTTTCATCCCATAATAATAATAATAATAATAATAAATCTGTTGAATTAGTTGACACTTTTATAAACTTTGTGACTAAAATGATCCTCTGCAGANGGTTTGAATAGTCCACATTTTAAAGAGTTTGGATCTTGTTTCATCCCATAATAATAATAATAATAATAATAATAATAAATCTATGGAATTAATTGACACTTTTATAAACTATGTGACTAAAATGATCCTCTGCAGGAAGTCAGGAACCATTTTTGCACCTTTTTCTTTTCCTTTAAATTTGCCTAGAATGAGATGAAGCCATAATACCCTGCGGCCATTGCATTGATTTCAATATATCCTCTTTCNTTTTGCACCTTTTTTCTTTTCCTTTAAATTTGCCTAGAATGAGATGAAGCCATAATCCCCTGCGGGCATTGCATTGATTTCAATATATCCTCTTTAAGAACGGATGACTACCTTTCTGTCTGAAAGCCAAATTTCTCCAAATATTTCGACTTTCAAAGGCATCCCATGATATAAAATCTCTGAAATAAGTTTTTGTCCTCGTCACGTTAATGCTTTATGGTCCATTTTTTTTTTCTGTTTTCAGAGCCTCTTTGTTTTATGGCCCATTTGTATATTGCACTCATAAAGTAAATGTTTTTTTTTTCTCATTAAGATATCCTAACCCAATTTTATCCCCAAAAATGACCCTGATTTGGGAAAATTTGGCTGAAGTTATTTAAATCTATTTTTTAATTATGTTGAATTTTTGTATTTATGCAATATAATTTTAATTGGTATTTATTATCTTTTATTCAATTCAAAAAGTAAATCCTATAACCTTAGAGAGATCAATATTTATGGAAGGTATCCCTTCTAAAATTTTTTTTGAGCCATATACATACATTGCACACAATTCTTNTTCTGTTTTCAAAGGATCTTTGTTTTATGGCCCATATGTATATTGCACTCATAAAGTAAATGTTTTTTTTTTTTCTCATTAAGATATCCTAACCCAATTTTATCCCCAAAAATGGCCCTGATTTGGGAAAATTTGGCTGAAGTTATTTAAATCAAATTTTTAATTATGTTGAATTTTTGTATTTATGCAATATAAATTTAATTGGTATTTGTTATCTTTTATTCAATTCAAAAAGTAAATCCTATAACCTTAGAGAAATCAATATTTATGGAAGGTATCCCTTCTAAAATTTTTTTTGAGCCATAAACATACATTGCACACAATTCTTATGTATTTACAGATTTCACATCTAAACTTTTATATTTACACTCATAGCACTCAAATCATTAATATCACCAAAAAAAAAACACTATTATCATTTTTTTAAAATAAAATACACTTGTTCATGCATAAGTTTAAATCACCAAAGTGCTATGTATGTAAATATGAAAGTTTAGGTGTGAGCTAAGTTAAATACATATTCTACATTGTTATGTAGAATTCCCAATTTTCTTTTCTTATGATCTGCGGCAACTGTGATTCGTATTAATCTAAATCCGTCCGACTGAAATGAGCTAACCCCCATTTTTTATTTACATTCCTCTCGTACACTTGTTGCAGACTTCAAAATACACCTTACCTAAGCGATCATTTAAATGCTCTAATGCAGGTATAATTTCACATTGAATCGATGGTTTAAAGAGTCGATTCTAAGGAGAAAAGTTCCATCAGAAGATTCGTGCGGCTTTGTCGCCATGAATGGAGAGCTATGCGTGCTAACTAAATCAATTCCATTCATTGACCCTTCCAAACCCGGTAGAGCCTTCAAGAATAGACTAACCCTAGAGATCCAAGCTTATGATCCACTGAGAAAGAAGTGGAGGTTCTTCACCACAAATCCTCCTTTCCGCCAACCAATAATAGATTTCAAGACGGCTGTTTCCTGTTCCATTCAATTGTGAAGATCTGCTCGTTCTCTTATTTTTAGTTACATGTCATAGTATTGCATAGATTGATGTAAAGCTTCATCCTGTTGTTGATGTAAAAACATTGATTTGTGTATATATCTACGTAAAGTTCTGTATAGATGAGGTGTTGGGGTTGCCAAAATATATGATTTGCTATGTACATTTGTATCGGACCATGTTCAATGAATTGGTGAAATTGAAGGTCATATAGGAAAATATATGTTATGGGTCATTTACATATATACCGCTCAATTCCAATGTATTTTACATGTCTTAAACCAAATTAAGCCGTTCGCTTTACTTTCTTTATGGATAATGACAATGTTATGGTTTATCTATGGTGCTTAATTTCTCCTTGTAGAATTTTATTGGATTCATATGACATTTTGTTGTCTAAAGGAATCATGGTTTTCTTGTTTTTACGATGAGATGGTTCTTAATGTCTAAACGGTTGCTAATTTTCTTACTTGTTCGTTGATACATTTTGCTTATGTAGTGATTATGATTGATGTAGTTTAGGCACTAAAATTTATATGATTAAATATCAAAGTACAATGTTAGATCAATCTATAAATACATAAGAATTATGTGGCATGCAAATGCTTACAACATAAATACATGAACATTAGCTCCCATAATAAACTTAATCAAGCTACCTTTATTCATGCATGATCAAACAAAAGAGTATTCCTAAGAGAATAAGCTAAAATTCTCTTAGGATAATTATTTACTTGATAATTAAATATATATCGCTAAAATTCACTTGATAATTAAAAATACCATTAGAAATAACTTGTCATTTGTAAAGATGTAACATTTCAAATAATTTTAACTTTCCAAATTGTAAATTGGACGCATATTTTAGGCATGATATGACTGTGGTGGCAATTAACATCACTAATATTTTTAATATGGGCATTTATGCACATAACACACAATTCATATATATAATTATATATCTAATGCCTAACTTTTCATAAATGCATACATAACACTAAAATATTTAATATTACCTCATTAAAAGTGAAATATCAGTTAAATATACCTTTTAAAAAGTGAAATAGACCAAAAATACCTTTTCATATATAAATTTATGACACCAAAATATTAAAAAATCTAAATATTAAATTTAAGTGCTAGATATGCAAGTGTTAATGTAAATTTTCTTCCCTTAACATGCAGCAAATATATCTATATATATTTATATATACAATAACTTAATATTTTTCTACATATTTAATTTTAATCCAAAGATGTATTATGCAAATAATAACATATTTATGATAATTATTTATCAATTGTGGCTCTTAAAAATATTGTTTTTAATAATATTTCAAAACTACATGTCATCTCTACTCACTCTCAAAACTACTCCCAAAGAGAACCCCCAATTCACACTACCAAAAAATTAAATTACAACAAAACAAAATGCAACACAAATAATTGCACAAATCTTATCTTAAAAAAACAATTAATCAATAATTATATCTCTAAAATGCTTTGACAATAGCAGAGCATCCCACACAACACATCATACCTCTATGAACTAATCAATACCCTTAAACAAGACCTCTAAACTAAATGTGACATGAAATACTCACGAGCTCATTCATCACGCCTTAATTTGACTCNTTAAAAAACAATTAATCAATAATTATATCTCTAAAATGCTTTGACAATAGCAGAGCATCCCACACAACACATTATACCTCTATGAACTAATCAATACCCTTAAACAAGACCTCTAAACTAAATGTGACATGAAATCCTCACGAGCTCATTCATCACGCCTTAATTTGACTCTTCTTCTGCGGCGGGTTCTTCTGCGGCGGACATTGCCCGTGGCCCCCACCTACCCCATGGTGACAATTTGATGGCTCCGACTTTATCGGTGAGTTTGTCTTCATTTTCGACTCGAAAACTGATGTGAAATTCATCGTATATGAGAAGTCTTTAATTGCATTCTCTCGCAACCTCCTCGCCGCCGCAACCGGCCGCACCTCTCCGCCTCCTGCCATGAGAAGAAAGAGAATGAAGACTACTATAGCCATCAAGTGAAGAGCACTCTTTGAAGAAGCCATTGATCCCAAATAATAACCCAATACTAACTCAACTTGAAGAGTTCAATGAATGCAAAGGCCTTAATTGGNGAAGTCTTTAATTGCATTCTCTCGCAACCTCCTTGCCGCCGCAACCGGCCGCACCTCTCCGCCTCCTGCCATGAGAAGATAGAGAATGAAGACTACTATAGCCATCAAGTGAAGAGCACTCTTTGAAGAAGCCATTGATCCCAAATAATAACCCAACACTAACTCAACTTGAAGAGTTCAATGAATGCAAAGGCCTTAATTGCATTTTTATAGTGTGCATTTAGAGAATAAACTGACAATTGTACAACAATTTCTAAGGAAATTCCATAAAGTAGATTGGGAAAAAGAAGAGAAACTTTGAGAAATTTTATTTGAGTTCAGACCTTAACTTCAGTGTCAATTTAAAGATGACAAATATACCTTAAATGCTACACTAAAGTATCATGTGTGTAAGATATTAACAGAAATTACATAATAAATAAGAAAAATCATAAATTATAATCGAATGAATTTTGTGTAGGTGCTCACTATAAACTATAATTTAATGAAATAATGTAAATTTCGCGTAAAATGTCAATGTGGATGGCTGACCATTTGGCTGTTGTCAAAGTCAAAAGGTGGTGCCAAGTGACATGCATTTACGGCTCATTTTCTGTTGTTAGTAAAGCAGTTAAAACACAGCGTTTGTTTCAAAATGAATATAAACGCAGCTTTCTATTAACAAGTACGTCGCTTGTTTTTTCAGTGTAAATTTCGGCGTAGTTTGGATGGACTTCTTATGTTTTAAAAAAGGGAAATTTCCTTATATACCACACAATTCCATTGTATTTACATACCTAACACCTAAAATTTGATGGCTACATTTATAACATTTTGTTGTCATGGATCCATGCATGATACGGTGTGTTTCATCTTCTTAAAAACTAATACTAGTAATATTTTTTAATGTGATATTAAAGATTAGACCGTTACACAGGTAAATATGAAAGTTTAGATGTGTTCATATGTAAACGCATGAGAATTGTGTGGTATGTATGTAAATGACCCCTAAAAAGAGATGCAAAATAATTCTAACATATTTTACATAACTTTTTTCTCCATTGGGAAGCTTCACATGGTTCAATCATCATATTGAAATAATATTGCAAGAATTTTGATTAATACAATTAAATTTATTATTATTATTAATAAGGCAATTTCAATTCGTCCATCCTAAATTGATTTTACAAAAACATATATAATCACCTTTTAAAGAAATTACAATATTATGATAATGTTAATAGTGATTTTTTTGGGGCATTTGCCTACTCACCACACAATTCCTATGACTTTTACATATCTAACACTTACACTTTATGTTTTACATTTCCATCACCCACAACTTTTTAGAAAAATTTACATACCTAGTACGCAATTCAGAAAAATATTACATCAAGACTCCTAACGTGGAGCTACGTTCGGAGTCCATTGATATGCAGACATGTGGCTTCAAAGAAACGTGTGCGCTTTCTTGTGATCCGGCCGGGTAACACAGGAGAATATTCCTCCTGTGTTATTCTGCGTTATTCAGGTGTTATTATGATGGTATTGAAGTGTTATTGTATTATTATAACATCAGGATATTCCCAGAGCACAATAACACATGAATACCGCCACAATAACACATGAATAATGCGGAATAACACGGGAGGAATATTCCACCGCGCTAAAATGATTTTTTTTTAGATTTCTGTCACATCCACGTGTCCACATCTCAATAGACTCCGAACGTAGCTCTACGTTAGGAGTCCTGATGTAACATTTTCCTATATTTACATATCTCTTACAAAAACTTTCACATCAACATATAAAGCATATTGGTAGTTTAAACTTATACGTGAAAAGAATTATTTAACTTCTAAAAAATGATAATTAGTGCTATTTTTATTGTGGTATATATTAATAATTTGACTGTTAGGTATGCCGATATAAAAGTTTAGGTGTGAGACATATAAATATATAAAAATTATGTGTTGTGTACATAAATGTCCCATCTTTTAATCATACAAAAAATCACACTTTTTTAACTTTTTAAGTGAAATACATATTTTCATGCATAAATAAGGTAGCATATATGTAAAAATTTAACTTTGGGATATTATAATGCAACCCATTGTCTCCTTAACAAATTTATAGTATCATTGCTGATCTTTATTACATGATTGAGGATTATGTTTTTTGGTATTAGTCATTTGGTTTCTCGTCAGGTTAGCGTTCTATATATCATATATGTCGACAAACATATTTTGGTGCTTGGTAAAGTCGTGAGAGATCATTTGTTTGTCTCAAAGTTTACGTTATAAAATTAGATAAGTTTTCTAATATAAATGTTGACTATAACATTTATAAGCATTAAAAAGAGTGAANACTTTGAGAAATTTTATTTGAGTTCAGACCTTAACTTCAGTGTCAATTTACAGATGACAAATATACCTTAAAATGCTACACTAATGTATCATGTGTGTAAGAAATTAGCAGATATTACATAATAAATNTAAACGATCTGTGTTTGCTTGTGTTCTTTTTCGTCTCATTTCTATGCCAGGAAGTATATATCTCACAACAGGAAGCTTCACATGGTTCAATCATCATATTGAAATAATATTGCAAGAATTTTGATTAATACAATTAAATTTATTAATATTATTAATAAGGCAATTTCAATTCGTCCATCCTAAATTGATTTTACAAAAACATGTATAATCACCTTTTAAAGCAATTACAATATTATGATAACGTTAATAGTGATTTTTTTGGGGCATTTGCCTACGCACCACACAATTCCTATGACTTTTACATATCTAACACTTACACTTTATGTTTTACATTTCCATCACCCACAACTTTTTAGAGAAATTTGCATACCTAGCACGCAATTCAGAAAAAAATATTACATCAAGACTCCTAACGTAGAGCTATGTTCGGAGTCCATTGATATACAGATATGTGGCTTCAAGGACGCTTTCTTGTGATTCGGTCGGGTAACACAGGAGAATATTCCTCCTGTGTTATTCTGCGTTATTCAGGTGTTATTGTGGTGATATTGAAGTGTTATTGTATTATTATAACACCGGGATATTCCCAGAGCATAATAACACAAGAATGCCGCCACAATAATATCTGAATATTGCGGAATAACACAGGAGGAATATTCCCCTGCGCTAAAATGATTTTTTTTTAGATTTCTGTCACCTCTACGTGTACGCATATCAATGGACTCCGAACGTAGCTCTAAGTTAGGAGTCCTGATATATTATTTTCCTGTATTTACATATCTCTTACCAAAACTTTCATATCAACATATAAAGCATTTTGGTAGTTTAAACTTATACGTGAAAAGAATTATTTAACTTCTAAAAAATGATAATAGTGTTATTTTTATTGTGATATATATTAATAATTTGACTGTTAGGTATGTCAATATAAAAGTTTAGGCGTGAGACATAAATATATAAAAATTATGTGTTGTGTACATAAATGTCCCATCTTTTAATCATACAAAAAATCACACTTTTTTAACTTTTAAGAAGTGAAATACATATTTTCATGCATAAATAAGGTAGCATATATGTAAAAATTTAACTTTAGGATATTATAATGCAACCCTTTGTCTCCTAAACAAATTTATATTATTATAGATGATCTTTATTACATGATTGAGGATTATGTTTTTTGGTATTAGTCATTTGGTTTCTCGTCAGGTTAGCGTTCTATATATCATATATGTCGACGAACATATTTTGGTGCTTGGTAAAGTCGTGAGAGATCATTTGTTTGTCTCAAAGTTTACGTTGTAAAATTAGATAAGTTTTCTAATCTAAATGTTGACTATAACATTTATAAGCATTAAAAAGAGTGAATTACAAACCCAAATTCATAATACTAATAAACTTCTCATAGAATTAATGGAAGGCCAAATTCATCTCTTATGTTGGTAAGCTTCGATTATCGATTAGCCCGTATTATGTTAGAGATCCTCAAAGATGAGTTCCCTTTTCCAATTAGATACAATTAATGAGAAAATTAAGGGAATATTTTTTCAAAAAATATCTCTACTTTGATAAGCAAGAATAAAAACTTCGCATACATAACACATGTAGATATATGGACATAAAGTCAGCCTAAACCATCTTCTTGATGTCCATCAGACATAACGCATGTACATATATAGACATAAAATCAACCTCAGCCATCCTAGTGATGCTTTTCATAACTAGAATTCTTGTAATGTTTATAAAGAATATAAGTTCCTTTGAGTGATCTGTTTTATTGTTCTTTTTAGAAAGTTCATCATCNAATGGAAGGCCAAATTCATCTCTTATGTTGGTAAGCTTCGATTATCGATTAGCCCGTATTATGTTAGAGATCTTCAAAGATGAGTTCCCATTTCCAATCGGATACAATTAATGAGAAAATTAAGGGAATATTTTTTAAAAAATATCTCTACTTTGATAAGCAAGGATAAGAACTTCGCATACACAACACATGTAGATATATGGACATAAAGTCAGCCTCAACCATCTTCTTGATGTCCATCAGACATAACACATGTAGATATATAGACATAAAATCAACCTCAGCCATCCTAGTGAGGCTTTTCATACCCTCTCTTTTCATAACTAGAATTCTTGTAATGTTTATAAAGAATATAAGTTCCTTTGAGTGGTCTGTTTTATTGTATATTTTAATTAAATTAATTTCTTTTAATACCTCTATTTTGGAGGGAAGGTTATTTTAGTTTGGCTTGAAATTAATTACACATTTAAAATGTAAATTTCTTTTTGAGAAATATGAGTGATTTTAATAATAAACAGGCGTGTGGTGCATATGCAAAACCTTGAACTTAGGACATCATGACTGAAAGATGGCTCACAACCACCAAACCAAAATGACTAGAATAAAATGTGATATTTCTGGCGCCCGTGTTCTCTTTTTATCAGATGGAGCATAAGAACATCTCTCAAAGTTTTCATCTCTTAGTATTTCATTTTATGAGCTTAATAAATTTGGTTTTTATTCATGAAAAAACCTATCTTTATGGGTTATTTTCTTCCCCAATTGCTAAGTTTTATGAATTCATTTTGTTCAAATCAAAATTCTAAGAGACTTGCATTTTTTTATTATTTTTTATTAGCTAAAATATCTGGTGTCATAGNAAATGACTAGAATAAAATGTGATATTTCTGGCTCCCGTGTTCTCTTTTTCTCAGATGGAGCATAAGAACATCCTCAAAGTTTTCATCTCTTAGTATTTCATTTTATGAACTTAATAAATTTGATTTTTATTCGTGAAAAAACCTATCTTTATGGGTTATTTTCTTCTCCAATTATGAATTCATTTTGTTCAAATCAAAATTCTAAGAAACTTGAATTTTTTTATTATTTCTTATTTTGCTAAAATACCTGGTGTCATATAATTTATGTACAAAAAGATTTTTAATATTACTACTTGATAAGTCATCAATAAATATCATCATTTGGCACGAATTTCGAGGCATTTTTTTGTGAACTCTAACTTAAATTAAAGATTATCAATAACTCTAGTTTCAGAAAAACGTATAGTCAAACTAATCGGCACAAGGAGACGAACTCAATGACACCAAAATTGATCAAATATGTATCTGCATACCTAACATCTAAACATCTATTTGTACATAAATTCTGCTTCATGAAAAGAGGGTACTTCAACTTTTAAAAGATACAGATACCACTATTTTCATGCAATATGAAAGATTTGAGTGACATAAATGTTACAAATAAATTTTCAATATTAAACATGTAAATATATAGAAGTTAGGGAATATGTACTTTAATGTCCTAATAAAAAATTTGAATCTAAACGTATATTTTGAGATTTGTTGATGTAATAATCCCTACTTTATTGGTAATAACTTATTTCTTTAAATTAAGGGGTGTTTTGGATTCTAAAAGACAGTAAATGGAGCAATACAACAATAAATTTGATATGTACAAGTAAGCTACTTTTGAAGGATATTATGATATTCATTTGTTTATTTTTTATTTAATTTATATTTTTACTTCAAATAAAATATATTTAATTTTTTATAACATTTTTTTAAATAAAAATTAAAAAATTAAAAATAAAAGGGATCCCAAACAATCCCTTCGTATAACACCAGCTATAAGAGTAATATCATCCTAAAATATCTCTATTAAAGATCATTTATTTTTAATTTTTATCTTAAATAGGATTCCCAGAAAAAAAAAAATTGATTTATCACATTAATTAAATACTCCTTTTACAATACTACAAAAATTCTTTTTGAATAATAGCTAATAACATGTGCATAACCACAAATACAGGCTATTAAAGATTCCAGATTAAGATATTGTACTCTTGGCTACGTGATCAAAGATGATGATAGTATGTAGTTAACTTTTCAAATGAGAGATTTAGCCTAAAGTAGAAGAGGAGGCTTTGGAAGATGCTAGAGCTTTGATTCATCATTATATATTGATTCTTACTTTTATAATGCATATTAAGAACNATTAAACATGTAAATATATAGAAGTTGGGGAATATGTACTTTAATGTCCTAATAAAAAAATTGAATCTAAACGTATATTTGGAGATTTGGTGATGTAATAATCCCTACTTTATTGGTAATAACTTATTTCTTTAAATTAAGGGGTGTTTTAGATTCTAAAAGGCAATAAATGGAGCAATACAACAATAAATTTGATATGTACAAGTTGGCCCATTAGGAATACGTCAAGCGTTGGTAAATAATAGTAAGCTACTTTTGAAGGATATTGTGATATTTATTTGTTTATTTTTTATTTAATTTATACTTTTACTTAAAATAAAATATATTTAATTTTTTATAAACATTTTTTAGAATAAAAATTAAAAAATTAAAAATAAAAGGGATCCCAAACTATCCCTTCGTATAACACCAGGTATAAGAGTAATATCATCCTAAAATATCTCTATTAAAGATCATTTATTTTTAATTTTTATCTTAAATAGGATACCCAGAAAAAAA
>JXCR01103505.1:131059-190958 GCA_002079205.1 Phalaenopsis hybrid cultivar | reverse complement strand
ATATATATATATATATATATAAACTCTATCTGGATACGGTTTATAGCACTTTAATAGGTTTGATGAGTTGCCAGGAGATTTTCATCATCGAGCATAAATTTAGATGTATATTTTTAAAATAAATATTTGAAATTCAAAATTAACATTGCCTGGAGCCTTGTATCCGGCAAGCTTATAGTCAAAATTAACAAGATAAATTTGATGATACAAAAATTGATTTGATTTGAATCCAATCGAGCCCATAACGAGCCCTTAAAAAATTTTTTTTTAATGTTTGGATTGTTAATTGGATCGTAAAATGAACTCAAAATTTAACATATTTATGGACAAATCGATCGTATTGATAAGAAGAAATCCACGAGCCCGTGATTACTCGGTTTCGATGTCATTGAATTACTCAAATAAAAAGGGTCAATATGAGTCATTCGGTCATATGATTTGTTAATTTATTCGCTAAAAAACCAAAATGACCCTATCTCTGACCCCTCTCTTTACTTAAGGGTAGGAGGAAGATTGAGAACTTCAAAGTCTGTTCTGGACTGAAGACCCTACAAATTTTAGTCTTTGTAGATGCCAACCACCGTCAACCATTGTCCATCGGTTGTCGGTCGGTCACCCCTTCTCGCCGCTGTCGGTGACTGATGCACCACTAGTATGTGTTTTTTTTCTATGTGTTTTATGTCAATTTAAATCTCTGGTAATAATGTCAAAAACTTGACCTGTCCCGAAATTACACAGTAATTTAGCTTTCAATAATATGACAAAAAACTTGACTAAATTTATATTAAGTAGTTAATGTGCAAAATCAAAATGTTATAAAATATATAAAATAGTTCACGCACTAATGATAATATGCAAGTGCACGTATCACTTCAAGTAATACAAAACTTTCTTTAAAAAACTCAGTATCGATCCCAAAGAGAAGCGAAATAAGAAATCCCTTAAGCTAATTCTAGTCTATTGCTATCAAGTCTTAGTTTGGTATATGAAAATTCTTATGATAATAACATAAATCACAATATTCAAACTATAAAAATTAAAGTAAAAAAGACAAGTTAAAATGGATTTAAGGAATGCTAACATAAATATAACTAAAAGAATTAAGTTTACTAAACTAATTATAAACTTCAAAGTTAAATTTACTGACTAAACAAAGTTTTTGTGACGAAGAGTTCAAATTTAAGAAAGCATCATTCCTCTTTATATTGAGTATATGGATTGTGAGGAAATTAAAATCATTTAAAAATATATAAAAATTATATTGTGTCAAATAGGAGCAATCTTATTTTCACTCTCTTTCAATTGCATAAAGAACATTGACTAATCTAGAGTTGGGTCACTAATTATGTTGTTAGATTGGGAGGATGCCGGCTCTCACTCTATAGCTCCCACTTCTCCCTCGCCTGATGACTAACAATCTCGCATTAGTTTCCAATCAACTAGACCAAATTGAGAATTTTAATTTATCACCTTAAAATCTTCAATTCTGCATCCAACAAATTCTATTTTCCTATTTATTTGCACTCAACCACATGGATAACATCCTCACCTTTAGAATTAAATGTGACTCTCACCATATTGTAGAAATCATAGTTCTTTCAGATCATATGTTTCTCAACACATTTTAACATTTCAATTGGTCATATCAAAAAGTAAATGAATATCAGAGTTTGAATCATCACAATTTATTGACATTAAAAACCTTCAATAACAAAATTAATTTTTTACAAAATCAGATCTCATTATAGAGAGAAAGATAAAGAAGACTACTCAGAATTCATGAGAAGGATACGACAAAACATGGATTTCATATATAAAAACAAATTTACAAAATAAAGAAATAAAAGAACACAACTTATTTCACACTTCTTCTCAAGTAAATCCCTAGAAGTTCCCTTTAAGCACTTTCTCTCTTTACAATCATACTCAATCCTCTCCTAGAAATGTAATCAAGAAGAAATCTCTCACTTTCTCTCTCCTCTTGCAACCCTAGAAGAAAATCCTCTCTTCTCCAAAACCTTCCTCTAACTCTCCGCTACACTCATGTTCTGAACTTCTCTCCTTTTTAATTAGGGGTTGCCTCCTTTCAAAAAAAATTCAAAATTTCTTGTGAAATTCTCTCCAAAAGTCACACTTTTTTTACCCCAAAAGACATGTTCATTCATTCAAGAGATGTATCCCTTCATTAAAGAGTCTTTCAAAGTATCTAAATGCATTGAATAACTCCATGGGGAGTTTTAATTATTAAGGGCCTTCAAAATCCGCTCAAAATTCGTCTTGAACCACCTTAATCCGCCTTATATCATCTCTGAGGTGTCAGTTCTGACATCTGAGGCGCCAGCTTTCTGGATTTCGGCGCCTCAGGCGCTAGTTTTGGCGCTTCAGGTGCCACCCTGCAACAACTTCACTATTTTGCTTTGTTTTACTCTGTTTCACCTTATTTTAGTTTTATTTTGCTCCTAACATATATACTTATAAAATAAGCATGAAAACAATATTCTTTAAAGTATAATTTTATTCAAAAATATGTAAGAAATATAAAGTAGATTAAGAATAGAAGGACATCAAATTGTGTCTAGAACTTTTTTCTTGCTCGTTTGTACTTTAAATTGCACCACATTTTGACATTATTTTCTCAAAAAGTCTATTTCTTGTACCTGAAATCAAAAATATGCAAAATACATTCCTTTAAAATGTAATATCCTTAAAAATCATTAAAATTGAGCATAAATTATATATAAAAAAGTAGGTAATTTTTAGGCGTGTCAGTGACCCCTAATTGCTAATTTTGTATCTCAATATTATTTTAATATATAACATCGTATTTGAGACTCAATGAAAAATTTTGGCCTTTATATTTGCTTACCACCAACAACCACCTCTCGTGGACCACACCTGCTCACCACCATCGATAATCCTTGCATCTTAACGTCGTATCCTAAATACGGTCATAACGTATAACGTTGTGTTAAAGAGTCGATGATAACTTTCAACCTTTATACTCGTTGGTCATCATTAACCACTGTCAACAACCATCCATCAGCAACCACTACTTACGTCCTCATAACTAGAATATAGAAATTACAATTAACACTTGTATCTTTCTTTACGTTTTATATTGATAAATGAAGAGTTGAATGTAAAATTGTAACCTTGTTTTGAGATAAGGGGTACAGTCGCCGATAATGGTTTATGTGGCCAACTAATATTACAACTTTTAATTATGACATCTATCGCCAACTGATGATATTGCAACCCCAAATTACAGCCTACATGACCAACGATTACTAAAACTTTCAACTACGACCTTAGTAGTAAACTAACACTATTGCGGCACCCTACTACAGCTTATTGGCTAACTATTACTACAACTTTTAACTATGGCCTATATGGTCATGTAATATTATTGCAGCCCATAATTATGGAATATATGGACAAATATTACTACATCTTTTAACTACAGCCTTGGTGGCCAACTAACAATATTACAACTGCCAACTACGGCTTATATGTCTAACTATTACTAGAGCTTTCAACTACAAAATTTATGCTTAACAAATATTATTGCATCCCCCAACTATGTTCAATGAAGCCAACTATTATTAAAACTTTTAACTACGACCTTTGTGATCAACTGACACTATTACATCCCCCAGCTACCTCATATATTGTAAGTCTTAACAAGATAAATCGATGGATGGTTGGTAATAGAAGAAGCATTATCATGGATCACATTTGCATTCTAGATTTGCCACTTTCTAAGTGGCCCGCCTATTTTAGTATTGAGGAATTTGAAATCGAAAGGTAGAGGACTTGATTTCGAAAGGAATCAGAACATGCCAACTATGCAAAATTGCTTTAGGCTAGAACTTATTGATACCATTGTTCAAGTACAAAACATATATGTTATGCAATATTATATCGCCAAGCTTCTTTCTGTTCTCTCGAGGAAAACTGTTACTACTTTGACTTTTGAGAAAAAATTTACTATTTTACCCAAAGAAGATAATTGGGTGTCAAGATTTAAGCTTCATCCGAGGGAGGCTTTTTTCTTGTGGAGAATTTAACACAATGTAATCATTTCCAACGACCAGCTATACCGCAGACACATATCGAAGGATATATATATTGTCCACGGGGATGCAACAAAATAGAAAATTATTCACATATTTCTGCCAAGTGTTAAGTATTGCAATAAAATGCTTACTACTTATCTCGTTAGGGATTTTATATTCCTAAATTTAATACTTTTGAAGATGCCATAGCTAGTTTAAGTTAATTTCATACTTTGCAAATGTCTACGAGGTACCTCTCAGTCCTTGGAGTTGACTTCTACTGTTGATTGATACACCCACCACTCCCCACCCCTCCTCCTCCGAGTTGGTTAAAACTTAATGTGGATGGTGCATATCTAGCTAATGGCCAAGCTAGTGTGGGAATTATTATCTGAGATGAAGTGGGTAAAGTTATCATTGAGGTTGGGAAAAAGATATGGTGCTCTTTTTTGGCAATCTACTTCTGTCTTAGATGCGTGAGATCAAAGGGGTCATCGTTGAGGGAGATAATGCCAATTTTATTACCTCTTTTCAGGAGAGCATGAAGATGAAAGTTTGGCAGCATCAACTTGATGTGGAACCTGAGATAGGTTTTCTTTTGGATTTTGAACAAGTCATTTTCTTTTTTTTTTCATAAAAAATGTTACGAAGCAGCTCATTATTGTTCTAGGCTTGCCTTGGATTGATCCTTTCTTTGGGAGGGTCACAATTGTGATCCTGATTTTTTAAGTATAGTGGCGAAACATGTCAATCACACTTTTCCTTTCGTTTAGTTTCTATTATTTTTTGTATTTCTTGATTAATGCAAAATGCACATTTTCAAAAAAAAAAAAAAAACTACAACCTATATGTTTAACTATTACTACAGGTTCCAACTATAATATATTTGGTCAACTGACATTGTTACAACCCTCTACTACAACATATATGGTCAACTATTACTACTAATTTCAACTACGACCTTGGTGACCGATGACGCTATTGCATCCCCTAACTATGATCTTTATGGTTAACTATTACTATAACTTTCCACTACAATATTTGTGACCAACCGACAATATTGCATCCCCCAACTAAGGTCTATGCGGCCAAGTGATAATAAATGTCCCAACTACGGCCTATGTGGCCAAATGATGCTATTATAACCATTTATTATGGACTTTGTAGCTAACTAGTACTATTAAGGTTTCCAACTTCGACCTTTATGGCCAATTATTGTTATTATGGCCAAGAATTACATATGTTGTAACCCAATTATGACTATTAATAATGAAATATTAGTGTGCATTTGTAATTACCAGCATTATAATTTCAAGTTCTCTAATTCAAGAAAAGAGTAGATCTATGTACTTAAAATCAGTGAATAAGCCCTATGGTTTTTTCCTTTTACAAGATTTTCTCACATAAAAAATGTTGGTGTCTCCACCTTCTACTTTTCTACTATTTATGTGTGTTGGATATTCACACAACACTAAGACATTAAAATTCTACTATACTGCCACAATTCTTCCGCACACAAAAAAGTTAATTTCAAATTTAATATGATTAAATATGTGTAAATAAATGCATCATAAATTATTAAAACTTTAAATTTAAAGGATGTTGTTTGGTAAGTATGAACACTATAAATAGCCTTCGTAGGCTCTAAAATACATTAGCAACCCTAATGGGTCTTAAACACCCTTTTATTCATAAATATCACTCAATATACCAAGTGTTGAGTACTCATTGTATTTGTTGGGTTGATATGTCGAGTGCTAATCATTGGTTTAACCTGCTGGATTGGTATACTAGATACCAACTTTTTAGTACCAACTGTTGAGTTCACCTACTAAGCTCTTCTATCAGGCACCAGCCTTCAAACTCTACTGTACGGTGATAAACACTAACAACAAGATGACATATGTCTGCATCTGTCAATGAACCGCTTGCACTCACGTCAATGTGATCTTTCAACAATATTTTATTGACAGCTATTGTATTATAATAAAATTATTTTATTATTTCTGTGTCTACAAATAAGGGGAGGAGTCATTTAAAACCAAATAAATAAAGATTGAATCAATGTTGATATTATTGGGTTAGTCTTGTCGAGTCAGTTAGTTTGATTGTAAGTTTGTTTGAATCGAAGCTCTAGATGACTTTTTATCAAGTTTGAATATTTCTTGCTCAAAGGCTTACTTCGAGATCCGCACTTTGCCTTAAACTCCCGCCGGATGATGAAAAATTGTTGGAGTCTTATCAATATATATATATATATATATATTTATTTATTTATTTATTTAAAATATATATATAATACCCATAGTAATAATACATAAAAAAAACCTTGCTTTACAGCTAAAGCAGCAGTCGGCCCCGCCCGCAACACGTTCCCTTGGAGCCACCGCACACGTGGCGTCTTGCTTGCGGCTATTATTAGCTCTTCCCTGTTCTGAGCAGAACAACCGATGTAATTAATCCATTTGTTCTCAGTTGAGCCAACAATTAGTCAAGCTTCAACAAAAGCAGAAACAGCAATCCGAAGCCAGCTACACATTTTAATTACTATCATTCTTTTATTCAACAAAGCATTTAATACCTTCTCCGCACATTTAATTTCACCACTCAGCATCCTCCGAATGCCACGTGGAAATTAAAAACACGTGGCTAATGGTGAATAGTAACATAAAAGCCCAGTATTGATTAGAAAATTGTTTGGGCAGGGATGAAGTGTTTTTTGGTAGAAGCATATGACAACTTCTATGTTATGTGTTGTACAGTTACATGCAGATTAGATGTGAATCGATGGTATTAGCCTGNATATATATATTAACTCTATCTGGATTCGGTTTATAGAGCTTTAATAGGTTTGATCCGTCGACAGGAGATTTTCATCATCGAGTATAAATTTAGATGTATATTTTTAAAATAAATATTTGAAATTCAAAATTAACATCATCTGGAGCCATGTATTCGGCAAGCTTATAGATAAAACTAACAAGATAAATTTGATGATACAAAAATTGATTTGATCTGAATCCAATCGAGTCCATAACGAGCCCTTAAAGCATTTTTTTTAAATGTTTGGATTGTTAATTGAATTGTAAAATGAACTCAAAATTTAATTTATGGACAAATCGATCGTATTGATAAGAAGAATTCCATGAGCTCGTGATCACTCAATTTCAATGTCATTGAGTTCCTCATATAAAGATGGTCAATATGAGTCATTCGGTCATATGACTTGTTAATTTATTCGCTAAAAAACCAAAATGACCCTATCCCTGACCCCTCTCTTCACTTAAGGGTAGGAGGAAGATTGAGAACTTCAAAGTTTGTTCTCGACTGAAGACCCGACAAATTTTAGTCTTTGTAGCTGCCAGCCACCATTAACCATTGTCCATCGGTTGTCGGTCGGTCGCCCCTTCTCGTCGCTGTCGGTGACTGATGCACCACTGGTGTGTGTTGTTTTTCTACGTGTTTTATGTCAATTTAAATCTCCAATAACAATGCCAAAAACTTAACCCGTCCTGAAATTACACGGTAATTTAGCTTTCAAAAATATGACAAAAAACTTGACCTAATTTATAATAAGTAGTTAATGTGCAAAATCAAAATGTTATAAAATATATAAAATAGTTCACACACTAATGATATTATGCAAGTGCATGTATCGCTTCAAGTAATACAGAGCTTTCTTTAAAAAACTCAATATTGATCCCACAGAGAAGCGCAGTAAGAAATCCCTTAGACTAATTATAGTCTACTATTATCAAGTCCTAATTTGATAGATGAAAATTCTTATGATATTAACATAAATCACAATATTCAAACTATAAAAATTAATGTAAGAAAGACAAATTAAAATGTATTTAATAAATTCTAACAGAAATGTAACTAAAAGAACTAAGTTTACTAAATTAATTTCTAAACTTCAAAGTTAAATTTACTAACACTAAACAAAGTTTTTGTGTCGAAAAGTTCAAATTTAAGAAAACATCATTCCCCTTTACAACTAGTATATGGATTGTGAAGAAATTAAAATCATTTAAAAATATATAAAAATTGTATTGTGTCAAATAAGAGCAATCATATTCTTTACTTTCTCTCAAGTGCATAAGGAACATTGACTAATCTAAAGTTTGGTCTCTAATTACGTGATTAGGTTGGGAGGATACCGGCTCTCACCCCATAGCTCCCACTTCTCCCTCGTCTGATGACTAACAATCTCGAATTAGTTTCCAATCAACTGGATCAAATTGAGGATTTTAATCGGTCGCATTAAAATCTCTAATTCTTCATCTAACAAAGTATATTTCTTTATTTATTTGCACTCAACCCCATGGATAACATCCTCACCCATGGAATTGAATGTGACTCTCACCATGTTGTAGAAATCATAGTTCTTTCAAATCATATGTTTCTCAATACATTTTAGCATTTCAATTGGTCAGATCGAAAAGTAAATGAAGATCAGAATTTGAATCCTCACAATTTATTGACATTAAAAAACATCAATAACAAAATTAATTTTTTACAAAACCAAATCTTATTATAAGGAGAATGATAAAGAAGACTACTCAGAATTCATGAGAAGGATACGACAAAACATGAATTTCATTTATAAAAACAAATTTACAAAATAAAGAAAGAAAAGAACACAACTTATCTCATACTTCTTCCAAAGTAAATCCCTAGAAGTTCTGTTTAAGCACTTTCTTTCTTTGCAATCATACTCAATTCTCTCCTAGAAATGTAATGAACAAGAAATCTATCAATCTCTCTCTCCTCTTACAACCCTAGAAGAAAATCCTCTCTTCTCCAAAGCCTTCCTCTCACTCTTCGCTACACTCATGTCCTAAACTTCTCTCCTTTTTAATTAAGGGCAGCCTCCTTTCAAAATGAATTCCAAATTCCATGTGAAATTCTCTCCAAAAGTCACACTTTTTGAATCCCAAAAGACATGTTTATTCATTCAAGAGATGTATCCCTTCATTAAAGAGTCTTTCAAAGTACTAGATGCATTGAATCACTCCATGGGGCGTTTGAATCATTAAGGGCCTTAAAAATCCACTCAAAATTTGTTCTGAACCGCCTTGATTCGTCTTATATAATCTCTGGTGCTTCAGGCGCCAGTTTTTTGGATTTTGGCGCCTTAGGCGCTAGTTTTGGCGCTTCAGGCGCCACCATGCAGCAACTCCACCGTTTTGCTCTGTTTTGCTCCGTTTCACGCCGTTTCAGTTGTATTTCGCTCCTAACAGATATACCTATAAAATAAGCATGAAAACAACATTCTTTAACGTGTAACTTTATTCAAAAATATGTAAGAAATGAAAAATATATTAAGCATAGAAAGACATCAAAATGTGTCAAGTCATAATTCTTTTCTTGCTCGTTTTTACTTTAAATTGCACCATTTTTTGTATCATTTTCTTCAAAAGTCCATTTATTGCACCTGAAATAAAAAATATGCAAAATACATTCCTTTAAAGTGTAATATCTTTAAAAATTATTAAAATTGAACATAAATTATACATGAAAAAGTATGTAATTTTTAGGAATGTCAGTGACCCCTAATTTCTAATTTTGTATCACAAATATTATTTTAATATATAACGTCGTATTTGAGACTCAATGAAAACTTTTGGCCTTTGTATTTGCTGACCACCAACAATCAACTCTCGTGGACCACACCTGCTCACCGCCATCGAGAATCCTTGCATCTTAACGTAATATCCCAAATATGGTCATAACGTATAACGTTGTGTTAAAGAGCCGATGATAATTTTCGATCTTTATTCTCATTGGTCATCATTAACCACTGTCAACAAACCATCCATCAGCAACCACTGCTTACGTTCCTCATAGCTAGAATATAGAAATTACAATTAACACTTGTATCTTTCTTTATGTTTTATATTGATAAATGAAGTTTTGAATGTAAAATTGTAACCTTATTTTGAGATAAGGGGTACAGTTGTCGATAATGATCTATGTGGCCAACTACTACTACAACTTTTAATTATGACATCTATAGCCAATTGATGATATTGCAACCCCAAATTACAACCTACAAGACCAACTATTACTAAAGCATTCAACTATGACCTTAGTAGTAAACTAACACTATTGCAGCACCCTACTACAGTTTATATGACTAACTATTACTACAACTTTTAACTATGGCTTATATGGTCAACTAATATTATTGCAGACCATAATTATGGAATATATGGACAAATATTACTACATCTTTTAACTACAGCCTTGGTGGTCAACTAACAATATTACAACTGCCAACTACGGCTTATATGTCTAACTATTACTAGAGCTTTCAACTACAAAATTTATGGTTAACAAATATTATTGCATCCCCCAACTATGTTCTATGAGGCCAACTATTATTAAAACTTTTAACTACAATCTTTGTGATCAACTAACACTATTACATCCCCCAGCTACATCATATATTGTAAGTCTTAACAAGATAAATCGATGGATGGTTGGTAACGGAAGAAGCATTATCATGGATCACGTTTGCATTCTAGATTTGCCACTTTCTAAGTGGCCCACCTAATTTATCGAGGAATTTGAAATCGAAAGGTAGAGGACTTGATTTTGAAAGGAATCAGAACATGCCAACAATGCAAAATTGCTTTAGGCTAGAACTTATTGATACCATTGTTCAAGTACAAAACATATATGCTATGCAATATTATACAGCCAAGTTTCTTTCTGTTCTCTCGGGAAAAATTGTTACTACTTTGAATTTTGAGAAGCAATTTACTATTTTACCCAAAGAAGATAATTGGGTGTCAAGATTTAAGCTTCATCCGAGAGAGGCTTTTTTCTGGTAGAAAATTTAACACAATGTAATCCTTTCCAACGACTGGCTATACTGCAGACACATATCGAAGGATATATATTGTCCATGGGGATGCAACAAAATAGAAAATTATTCACATATTTATGCCAAGTGTAAAGTATTGCAATAAAATGCTTACTACTTATCTCGACAGGGATTTTATATTCCTAAGTTTAATACTGCTGAAGAAGTCATAGCTAGTTTAAGTTAATTCCTACTTTGCAAATGTCTACGAGGTACCTCTCGGTCCTTGGAGTTGACTTCTACTGTTCGTTGGTACACCCCCCCCCCTTCTGAGTTCGTTAAAACTTAATGTGGATGGTGCATAGCTTGCCAATGGCCAAGTTAGTGTGGGAATGATTATCAGAGATGGTGGGAAAGTTATCATTGCGGTTGGGAAAAAGATATGGTGCTCTTTTTTGGAGATCAACTTCAGTCTTAGATGTGTGAGATCAAAGGGGTCATCGTTGAGGGAGATAATGCCAATTTTATTACCTGTTTTCGGGAGAGCATGAAGATGAAAGTTTGANCCTTCCGAGTTTGTTAAAACTTAATGTGGATGGTTCATAGCTTGCCAATGGCCAAGCTAGTGTGGGAATGATTATCAGAGATGAAGTGAGAAAGTTATCATTGAGGTTGGGAAAAAGATATGGTGCTCTTTTTTTGGAGATCAACTTCAGTCTTAGATGTGTGAGATCAAAGGGGTCATTGTTGAGGGAGATAATGCCAATTTTATTACCTCTTTTCGGGAGAGCATGAAGATGAAAGTTTGATAGCATCAACTTGATGTGGAACCTGAGATAGCTTTTCTTTTGGATTTTGAACAAGTCATTTCCAAATTTTTTCATGAAAAATGTTACAAAGCAGCTCATTATTGTTCTAGACTTGCCTTGGATTGATCCTTTCTTTGGGAGGGTCACAATTGTGATTCTGATTTTTTAAGTATGGTGGTGAAACATGTCCATCACACTTTTCCTTTCGTTTAGTTTCTATTATTTTTTGTATTTCTTGATTAATGCAAAGTGCACATTTAAAAAAAAACTACAACCTATATGGTCAACTGTTACTACAGGTTCCAACTACAATATTTATGGTCAACTGATATTATTACAACCCTCTACTACGATCTATATGGTCAACTATTACTACAACTTTGAACTATGACCTTGGTGACCGTTGACGCTATTGCATCCCCTAACTATGACCTTTATGGTTAATTATTACTATAACTTTCCACTATAATTTTTGTGACCAACCGACAATACTGCATCCCCCAACTAAAGTGTACGTGGCCAAGTAATAATAAAGGTTCCAACTACGACCTATGTGGCCAAATGATGTTATTATAACCATTTATTATGGACTTTGTAGCTAACTAATACTATTAAGGTTTCCAACTTTGACCTTTCTGGCCAATTATTGTTATTATAGCTAAGAATTACATATGTTGTAACCCAATTATGACTATTAATAATGAAATATTAATGTGCATTTGTAATTACCAGCATTATAATTTCAAGTTCTCTAATTCTAGAAAAGAGTATATATATGTACTTAAAATCAATATATAAGCCCTATGGTATTTCCTTTTACAAGATTTTCTCACATAAAAAATTTTGGTGTCTCCACCTTCTACTTTTTTGTTGTTTATGCATGTTGGATATTCAAACAACACTAAGACATTAAAATTCTACTCTACTGCCACAATTCTTCCGCACACAAAAAAGTTAATTTCAAATTTAATATGATTAAATATGTGTAAATAAATGCATCATAAATTATTAAAACTTTAAATTTATAGGATGTTGTTTAGTAAGTATGAACACTATAAATAGCCTTCGTGGGCTCTAAAATACGTTAGCAACCCTAATGGGTCTTAAACACCCTTTTATTAATAAATATCACTCAATAGACCAAGTGTTGAGTACTCATTGTATTTGTTGGGTTGATATGTCGAGTGCTAATCATTGGTTTAACCTGTTGGATTGGTATACTAGATACCAACTTTTTAGTACCAACTGTTAAGTTCACCTACTAAGCTCTTCTATCAGGCACCAGCCTTCAAACTATATTGTACGGTGATAAACACTAACAACAAGATGACATATGTCTACATTTGCCGATGAACCACTTGCACTCACATCAATGTGATCTTTCAACAATATTTTATTGACAGCCATTGTATTATAATAAAATTATTTTATTCTTTCTATGTCTACAAATGAGGGGATGAGTCATTTAAAATCAAATAAATAAAGATTGAATCAATGTTGATACTATTGGGTTAGTCTTGTCGAGTCATTTAGTTTGATTGTAAGTTTGTCTGAATCGAAGCTCTGGATGATTTTTTATTGAATTTGAATATTTCTTGCTCAAAGGCTTACTTCAAGATCCGCACTTTGCCTTAAACTCCTGTCGAATGATGAAAAATTGTTGGAGTCTTATCAATATATATATATATATATATATTTATTTATTTATTTATTTAAAATATATATATAATACCCATAGTAATAATACATAAAAAAAACCTTGCTTTACAGCTAAAGCAGCAGTCGGCCCCGCCCGCAACACGTTCCCTTGGAGCCACCGCACACGTGGCGTCTTGCTTGCGGCTATTATTAGCTCTTCCCTGTTCTGAGCAGAACAACCGATGTAATTAATCCATTTGTTCTCAGTTGAGCCAACAATTAGTCAAGCTTCAACAAAAGCAGAAACAGCAATCCGAAGCCAGCTACACATTTTAATTACTATCATTCTCTCATTCAACAAAGCATTTAATACCCTCTCGGCACATTTAATTTTACCACTCAGCATCCTCCAAATGCCACGTGGAAATTAAAAACACGTGGCTAATGGTGAATAGTAACATAAAAACCCACCCATTATTGATGAGAAAATTGTTTGGGCAGGGGTGAAGTGTTTTTGGTAGAAGCATGTGACAACTTCTATATTATGTGTTGTAGACTTATATGCAGATTAGATGTGAATCGATAGTATTAGCCTGGCATTTAGGTGGTGTTGGTATCGAAGTACAATACCAACTCAATATCACTCGAATATCACAATTCACATATACGCCGATGCATGCAATACTCGTTCAAATCTCGATGAGATCATGCAACAATAGAATGCCATTTTTCATTTTAATTTTTATTTTAGTCTAAGATCGATTACCGCTGTGATAGCCAGCATTAAAAATCATTATCACAATTTTATAAATAGTTTTTTAAATTTTTATCCAAACTTTCGGTAATAATAAATGCAGAGACTTCCAAAATCTCCACAGACAAGCTTTGCGGTGAGAACGGTGGGCTCGNTAGTCTAAGATCGATTACCGCTGTGATAGCCAGCATTAAAAATCATTATCACAATTTTATAAATAGTTTTTTTAATTTTTATCCAAACTTTTGGTAGTAATAAATGCAGAGACTTCCTAAATCTCCACAGGCAAGCTTTGCGGTGAGAACGCTGGGCTCTCTCTCGCAATGCTCCCCTGAAACCGATGTGATTGCGCAAGTCGCGCAAGAGCATCTCGTTGAACAAAAGCAGCTCTTTTTTCAAGATCTACAATCAAAATTGATCCTTTTCCCTTCTTCTGCAGACTAAAAAAGTCGTCTTTCAGATTCCCAAAAACATGGGGAAAGGAGCAGGGTGTATGCCCAGCAAGCACCGCCCGCCGGCGGGAGCCACGGAGACCCCTTCAACCGCCGTCAAATTAGTCGCACCGGTTGCCACCGAAGAGCGCAGCGTTGATTTCAATGCGCTCAATAACACTCCTCCTCCTCCNAGTCGCACCGGTTGCCACCGAAGAGCGCAGCGTTGATTTCAATGCGCTCAATAACACTCCTCCTCCTCCTCCTCGTCCCGCAGAAATCAAATTGAAGATCTTTATAGTGTTCTACTCCATGTACGGGCACGTGGAGAGCCTGGCGAGGAGGATGAAGAAGGGGGTGGACGAGACGGAGGGCACGGAGGGATTGCTTTATCGTGTTCCCGAGACGCTTTCTGAGGAGGTGTTGGGAATGTTGAAGGTGCCGCTGAAGGAAGGGGATATTCCGGTGATAACCGCCGGGGAGCTCGCGGAGGCGGATGGGATTCTGTTTGGGTTTCCGACGAGGTTTGGCAGCATGGCTGCGCAGATGAAGGCTTTCTTTGATAGTACGGGGGAGTTGTGGAAGGAGCAGAGGCTGGCTGGGAAGCCTGCAGGGTTCTTCGTTAGTACTGGAACTCAGGGAGGAGGACAAGAAACCACTGCGTAAGATTCTGCAAAAAAAAATCTCCTNAAGCCTGCAGGGTTCTTCGTTAGTACTGGAACTCAGGGAGGAGGACAAGAAACCACCGCGTAAGATTCTGCAGAAAAATCCCTTTTTTTGTTTTTTTTGCAGTTTGCAGATTTATTTTGTTATATTTACCGAATTGGTCTTTTTTTTATTATTGTTCAAGCATTTGGTTGTGCAATTTTGTTGCTTGCTTAATTACAATGGTTATAAATTGACTCATAGCTCACAAATGTATAGTATTCATGGTTCAATTTTAGGAGCATTTACATATATATCACATAATTTCTATGTATTTACATATCTAATATTTTTCTTTTTTATCTGTATTTCTATATTTAAAACCTAAACATTCATATTTGCATGCATAACACTCAAATTTGTAGTATCATATAAAAAATATTACGATAAAATATGCCGTCCGTATGACACTCATAAGTGTAAATATTAAATTGGGTGTTAGATATGTAAATACATAAAACTGATTATTATGTAGGTAAATTTTCCTTTAATTTTTAAATGCATAGTTTAGGTGGCATTTACCTAAAAATTAAATTTTAGGGGTTTAACATATAAATACATAAANAAGCCTGCAGGGTTCTTCGTTAGTACTGGAACTCAGGGAGGAGGACAAGAAACCACCGCGTAAGATTCTGCAAAAAAATCCCCTTTTTTTGTTTTTTTTTTGCAGTTTGCAGATTTATTTTGTTATATTTACCGAATTGGTCTTTTTTTTATTATTGTTCAAGCATTTGGTTGTGCAATTTTGTTGCTTGCTTCATTACAATGGTTATAAATTGACTCAGAGCTCACAAATGTATAGTATTCATGGTTCAACTTTAGGAGCATTTACATATATATCACATAATTTTTATGTATTTACATATCTAATATTTTTCTTTTTTATCTGTATTTCTGTATTTAAAACCTAAACATTCATATTTACATGCATAACACTCAAATTTGTAATGTCATATAAAAAAATATTACCGTCATTTTATTTTTAGACGTAAAATATGCCGTCCTTATGACACTTATAAGTGTAAATATTAAATTGGGTGTTAGATATGTAAATACATAAAACTGATTATTATATAGGTAAATTTTCCTTTAATTTTTAAATGCATAATTAAGGTGGCATTTACATAAAAATTAAATTTTAGGGGTTTAAAATATAAATACATAAAAATTAAGTGATATATATATATATAGTTTACCCGAACAAAAAGCCAAATTTCCGATTACTTTTATGCCTAGAATTTGGAAACTTTGTCCTTAGTTGTGTAAGCCCAGACCTTTGGCTAGTTGATTCCATTTGGATGACTTAGCTTATTGCAGCAACATTTTGTCAAATTATATTTTTATCCATTTAATTTTCTATTTGTATAAACAAAGCTAATTTTAGGGCCATGTGGTAATGATTATAAATCTTATAAAATTATGCCCACAAAAACATTTAATTAAATTCGGGATTTTATACTAAATTCTTGATTTGCAATTATATTTTTTTATTAGTCCGATTAAATTTAAATTAAATTCTACTTAATTTTGTTAACATAATGCATCGTTGGCAGCTTCATACTTAATTGTCATGCAAGACCTTCCNCTAGTTTTAGGGCCATGTGGTAATGATTATAAATCTTATAAAATTATGCCCACAAAAACATTTAATTAAATTTGGGATTTTATACTAAATTCTTGATTTGCAATTATATATATATTTTTTAGTCCGATAAAATTTAAATTAAATTCTACTTAATTTTGTTAACATAATCTATCATTGGCAGCTTCATACTTAATTGTCATACAAGACCTTCTCACCTTCTCATAGTTTTAAAAATAATGGAGAATTACATACATGCCACTTAATTTTTATGTATTTATATATATAATATTTAATTTTTGCATATATGTCCTCTTATCTATACTGAATATATAAATACATAGGATTTCATTGGTACATATGTAAATGACTTAATACAATGCTTTTAAAGCCTTGGATATGTCCAATGTATATATGATTGTATTAAAATTATGTATCATGATATTCTAACAAAAAAAGGGGGTTTTTAATCTGAACTTCTACATTAAACAATTGCTCAAAGTCTGAACTTTTAAGAGTTTACATTTCAACCACTTAAAAATCACAAAACTTCAAAATTGAAATTTTGGGCGGTTAAAATATAAATTTTTAAATTTAGGCAGCCAAACTGTTACATTTACCGCTTTGGATGAACGATTTTATTTTGCAAATCTGTAAATTTGNTGGCCTCCATTGTCAAGAAGATAGCTCAGTCTTCTCCCAAGCAATAAAAGAACTTTGCTTATTCTCTCTTTATTCAAGCTTCTATATTTATATTCTTCTCTGAAAAGTTTCAGTTTTTATGATTTGGAATTCGGCAAAATATGACCGTTGAGGTCTCTCATTGCATTTTTTTCTGTATTTTTCATTCAAAGTTGAAGCTTTTTTGTGTTTTGTTGATAATAATGCCCTAAGTGGGTTGTTTTTTGAAGGGTTAGGAAGATGAGAAGGCTTTAAATACCCCCTAATTGTTATGTATTTACATATCCAACATTTTAATTTTTTTTTTTTTTTTTGTGTTGGTGCTGCCCCCAATCTTTCGTATCATATCAAAAATATTAATATTTTCGCTTTTGAAAAGTTAATGCCTTTTTTCATATATAGATAAGACGGTGTATATGTAAAAATTAAAATTTTGGTGTTAGACATGTAAGTATACATGGATTGAGTGGTATGCATGTATGTAATCTCTCTCTCACACACAGAGTACACACACATCACTTTAGACGCGGAAGACGGATAACCCATATTTGCTATTCAATGGATTCAGAATAGAGTTCTTCGATGGTTTGACATGAGATCCGAGTTCCATAAATTGGATTTTTCATCATCTATCATCAATTAGATCTCATTCTCAAGTTTGATTTTTATTCGGTTAGAAATTAGTGGAGAAAATTTTCTAATAAAAATATTTTGACATATTTGTATATAAATCAGAAACATATCCGTGTTGATAGATAAAATTTGTTTATATTTTGATAAGCATGGATATTATTTTTGAATATATAAAATAAAAGGTTATATTGAATAAATGTAAAATTTTTTTGAGATTGTTTTAATGATCATTTTCCAATGAAATTTATATATGATGATTTATTGTTCAGTCGCAGCTCTTCTTAATTATTCCTCATCTCTTGAATATCATGACTAGCTCAATAGTTGTTTTAATCTTAAATTAATTATGCTTAAGCTCAATGGCTATCAACATGTTTATTTAGATGATTTACATGCATACCCCTCGATTCATATGTATTTGCACATCTAATACCAAAATTTCATTTTTTATGTATATTTCACAATACCTAACTACATAAGCATGCAAGATGTATTTCACTTTTTAAAAGTTAAAAATGTCGCTTTATGTGGTATGAGTGATTTAGGTGGTATAAGTGTAAAAAGGCAAAGTTTAGGTGGTAGATATGAAATTACATGGAAATTGGGTGATATGCATGTAAAGGTCCCCCTTTTTTTTTTTTGAATTAGTTTTTGATAGTAGAGTTTCTAATAAACTCACACCGGTGATTATGACCGAAAATACCAAAATATTAACATCTAACATAGGTACTTATGAAATTTTAGCAAATATCCTTCCACGAGGGTGTTCTAGCCCATTAAGGGAGGGACAACTACTGTAGATGACCATCATAACAAGAAAAGACAGAAGTCCGCCATTCTTCAAAAATACATCATGACATCCACATCACGGTCTTTTCATCAAGAACCATGAATGAGTGTTGTATTGTATTAAATGTATTTTTTATTATATTTTTTCTTTGATATAAAAGTGATGTCAAGATGAGAGAAGGGACAATCTGAATCTTTTCTCAAAGTCTCTCTCTCTCACTCTCCCGAAAACATAGTAATCCAAGAAACTTCCCGAGAGTAATTTTTTCTTCCTTTTCTCACGTTTCATATCAATATCTCTTCCACAAAAGTAAGATCACCAAAGAAGCTAAAAATTTTACCTGAAAAATGTTGGGATTTTTTCTTTAGAATTCCTAAATTAATTAAAACTCTATTTTAATTTCAACACCCATTGGAATTCCCAAATTAATTTCAACACCCATTAAAATTCTCAAGAGACCTAAGAATTTAAGGGAAATAAATTCCATAATGTGGTCCATATATAATATAAGTCCAACACATGAATTTAGTAACATTCCATAATATGGTCACATTCATTGAACTCTGTGATGAGCAGAGTACTATAAATTAGATGTGATCTTGTTGTTTTGGTCTCTAAGCTTGCTCCTCTTTATTTTATTTGCACCATCGGGTTGTGAGTAAGAAAAGCTTAGAAGATCTATAACAAATATTTGTCGTGTGAGTTGTGAGTGTAAACTATGTTCGTATTAGTTATGGCCGGAGATATGCTGATCTTTTCTCGCTTCTGCTTATCGATGCAAATATGTTTTTTTTTAGATCGAATATGGTATTTAGAAATTTTTACAAAAAAAACTAAAATGGGAGCAAGTACTCTACTCCCTCGAGATATCCTAATTGAATAATCAACTTTGTATGTAAGGTATGAAAGTTTGCTTCTCTACAATTGAAGAAAATCATATTATAAAGTTGGGGAAATTTAGCTGTTTCCTGTGATTTTGGTAGAAGTATAGTTGATGATGATGGTTAAAAAAATAATGATCAAATGACAAAATTTATGAGACATCAATCAAGCAATTATGAATGGACTTGATTAGATAATAATGATTGGACGATAACACTCGAAAAGGTGTTGAGGAACGATGCTGGTAGGACAAGCTAAGCAACTTGAACAACAATAATTGATGATGACGATGATCATCAATCAATATCAGACATTTGCAACCCTTTAAATTTTAGGGCTATCTAGTTTCAAATCGTGGTTTTCATTATGTGAATAATTTGGATATTTTTATTTTTTTATAAAATTGATATTTTAATTACTTTGGTCAAAATTTAAGAACGATTATGGAATAACCCATATTAATTCTTTTGATAGTAGCTTATTCATTCAGTATTAAAGTATCTTTATGCCATAGAATCTGAATCATATTGTTTTTTTATTTATTTATTTACATCGTCGAGATTCTTGATTAGATTGCAAAATTCAAAATTTATATTAAAAAATAAAAGTTTAGCCTCACTTCAAGTGCTTAACTTGGCTCATTTAAGGGTCCATTTGGGACAGCTTGTGCGTTTCAAGATAAGCTGTTTATCCTGCGCGCGGGCCGACCGCAGGTGCCGACCCGCGACCTGCTTTTAGTGTAAAAACCCAAATACAGTCTCGAATAAGCTGACGAAACGCACGAATCAAACAGTACGTCAACGTTTTGAAAACGCCGCCCGCACTTATAATCTGCCCCAAACGAACCCTAAATTTAAATGGGATCCCTTTATGTTTTCTTGAATTTGTCTCATTATAATATTCAGTTTTACTTTAAATCATCAAACATCAAAAGCTAAATAATGNTTGGCTAATTTAAGGGTGGGGCAGTTTATGCGTTTCAGGATAAACTGCTTATCCTGCGCGCGGGCCGGCCGCCGGGGTCGACCCGCAGCCTGCATTTAATGTAAAAACCCAAACACAATCTCGAATAAGCTGACGAAACGCGCGAACCAAACGGTACGTAAGTTGACCCAAACGGACCCTAAATTTGAATGGGATCCCTTTTTGTTTTCTTGAATTTGTCTTATTATAATATTCAGTTTTACTTTAAATCATCAAACATCAAAAGCTAAATAATACTAAAATTATTTCTTCGAATTCTCAATTCAAAAACTACAATGGGATTCATATCCAATCCCGTTTTATGAATGATTATCATTTGCCATATATACACGCTCCTTCGCGCCTTCGCGCGGGCGAGCGCATACGTATATATAAGGTGCCATTGCATGTAAAAGCTTGTAATCCTTCTTCAAATCGCTGCTATATTTCTACAATTTAGCCGCATTATTATATTTACACCGTGATATTTATAAATTATGCATGAAGATTCATTTCACATATAAGAATTGTGGGGAATGCACGTAAAAACTAATATATATATATATATATATATGGAAAAATGTAAATTATGAGTTTAAGCCAATTTAAATGATACAATTCTTTAAGTTATTGTCAATATTCTTAGTTTAAATCCAACGAACTTCAAATTTGTGTATATTGCTAACCATCTCAAAGAAAATATATGTTTATGATTTATACCTGCAACCCACCAAATGAGCCCTCTATGTAAACTTAAAAGGAAGAATAACATGCATACCACTCAATTCTTATGTTTTTGCATATTTAACACCTAAACTTTAATTTATATATATATGCCACCTTATATGAAAAGGTATTATCCCTTTTTAAAAGTTAAAATAGTGGCATCTTTGATAAAATATGAAAGGTTTGTGCGGTAAATGTNAATATGAGTTGGGTTCTAGAGAGGATGTGGTGTGGCTGAGTTTAAGTAGTTGTCTGGGTTTGAGAGTCAGTTTGTTTGTGTGTTTTATCATGTGCTGGTGCTTGGGGGTTGTGGTAGGAGAGGCTTGTGATATNCTCACACCTTTCGTTTCACACTCCTTCCGCATCAAACCCTAAATCATAGATAAACTACATGAAAAATAATTTAAAAAAAAAGTGTGAAAATATTACCGAGCAGAAGTAATGGCTGCCTTATTAGGCCTACTACTGCTGCTGGATTGATTCTCATCTTTCATTTTCTTTGAAGAAGATCCATCAATGGCTATGTTTCCCAAACCTACTTCCATTGCTTCCCTTTCATCCTGCTGTCTCTTCTCCTTTTCTGAAACAACAGTTTCATCCGAAGAAGGCTGGATTTTATCTGATGGTTGTTGAATTCTGGGACCTGGATCTAACCATTTGTGGAGGAGAAGCTGAGCGGCGGTGGGTCTCTTCTCAGGAACGAAATCCAGTATGGGTACGAGGAAATCAGCCATTTCGTTTNAGCCTGGAGTTTATCTGATGGTTGTTGAATTCTGGGACCTGGATCTAACCATTTGTGGAGGAGAAGCTGAGCAGCGGTGGGTCTCTTCTCAGGAACGAAATCGAGTATGGGTACGAGGAAATCGGCCATTTCGTTCGCATCTCGTTCACTGAACTCATATTTTTCGATGAGAACTTTGTTCAAGGGCCAGAATCGGAGGCGATGGATGTGCCTCAAGTCTCCATGCCGGTTGAAGAACTCCCGGGAATAGCGACCACCCAACGCAATCTAAAAGAGATTTTTTTTTTTTTGGCATGAGTTATGAAACGAGTGATATAAAAAGAGTAAAGTGTGAAAATAATCCCCTGACTATTTACATCGAGTCATTTTAGTCTAGATTATATAGAAGTGTTAAATTAATTCCTGGACACCTTTGATGGAGGCTAAAATAATCTTTATTGGCGACTATTTCAACCCATATTAAAAAAAATGTGGACTAAATTGATACTTTAGAAAATTCTGGGACTAAATGAACCCCTACAAAAGGGTTAGGAGATCCTTTTAACACTTTTCTCGATGTAAAATAGAGTTTATTCAGCTTCTCAGTANAATTCCTGGACACCTTTGATGGAGGCTAAAATAATCTTTATTGGCGACTATTTCAACCCATATTAAAAAAAAATGTGGACTAAATTGATACTTTAGAAAATTCTGGGACTAAATGAACCCTACAAAAGGGTTAGGAGATCCTTTTAGCACTTTTCTCGATGTAAAATAGAGTTTATTCAGCTTCTCAGTATTTTACCTTGCGAGGCATCATTCCAAGCAGTTCCATCATGAGTGCTAAGTGATCCTGTGAAGAGAAAAACGGTGAGGAGTTGTTAAAACTTGGTAGAAAAGAGATACTTAAAGCAAAATGTAAAACAGGTCGAAAAAATATTAAATTTTGTCTTATTCTCTGTAGATATAATCAGAAGCAAGCCGATTGGTTTTGTCACCAATGGCCTTAAGCCAATCTTCAATAGGCAGCTGAGGTAGACAATCAAGAAGCGGTCCAAGTCTGGGAAAAATAAAGCATGTAGACTTGTCACGCTAGTAGTTCTAAGGGCTGTGAACTGCAAGACAGCAAGAGGAGCGATGTCATGTGTGGGGGCGGCAAGCGGGGACTGTAGGAACAGCAGGAATAGACTGCAGTCCAGGCAGCAGCTAGTCGGAATGATAGTTGGCAGCAACGAGGATCAGCAACTGGGAGTGATGCGGGAAGATTGGGGAAGGCTGAAGTGGCTGTGTGGCATAGCACCGAGGGAGGGATGGGAGGGAGGCCACCGGAAATGGGAAAACTGCAGGAAAAAAACAAAACAGCATGGCTGCCGTCCTGGGTGGCTGCAGCAGGGATGGAGTGATTGATAGCAGCGTGGAGAAGATGTGAAAGGGAATAGTGAAGATAATCACAATATCGGGAAAGAGATACAACTAGAGTGCCTCTCAAATCCTTCTCCTTGGGGAGGATAAAAAGGCAAATGCTCTTAATAATCAAGTTCCTCGGGTAAATCACTTTACTCATTCTCCTCGTCTCATATACTTTCACATCAGCTTCTCCTTACTTTCCCTGGTGCTTTATAGACTCCCTTTGAGGGTGCATTGGTCATTCTGCAACAGCAAAAATGGCGGGAGAGCTTCCTGTCATGGTATGTGCTGGAGATGCCTGACCAGTTGTGTGATGAGCTAAAGCTGTGGTAACCTCTGTATACCCCCTCTCAAACTGAGTATCCATAGTTGGAGCGTCAGTTTGTTTGATAAAGGGAGATGTCTGGACGCTGGGAGGAATTTGGTGAAGATGTCAGCGATTTGATCTTGAGAAATTATGTGTAGGAGAACCTTTGCATGTTTAATGCGGTCCCTTATAAAGTGGTAATCTACCTTTATGTGTTTGGTTCTAGCGTTATACATAGGGTTGCATGTGAGCGATGGCAGAAGCGTCATCGCAGTATAGATCTGTGGGTGGAAGTGGCGTTTGGAGGAGTTATTGTAACAAGCTTCCGAGCCAGAGAATATCCGTGGTGACTAAGGCTAGGGCATGCTATTCTGCTTCCGTTGAGAATTTGGCTACAGTTGGTTGTTTCTTGGTTAACCCGGAAATAAGATTAGGTCCGCGAAAGATGCAGAAGTTGGTGATGGAGAGTTGGTCATCGGGGTTGGTGGCTCGGTTTGCATCTGCATTGGCCTGGAGAGTGAAGTCCCCTGAGGTGATTGGTAATCCATATTATTCTGTGCCATTTAGGTATCTCAACAGTCATTTGAGTTGTGTGTGGTGTGTGAGTGGTTGGTGCACATGATGGCTAAGGAAGTTTACTCTGAATGTGATATCTGGGCGAGTTAATGAGAGATATTGAAGTAAGACAAATATATGTCTAGAAGTAGTTGGGTCGTCTGCTATGGGGGAGTTTGTAGATGGGCTGGTGGAGGAGGGAAGAGGGGTGATGAAGTGTTTGAAGTCAAGCATGGTTTGTATGGTGAAGGATGTCAAGTAGGTATTGGGTTTGTTCAATGAAGTATCTCGCGTGTGTGAGATAGATATTAAGGCCCAAAAAGTGAGAGATGAGAACTAGTTTCTTGATGTTGAACTGTGNGAAGATTGGGGAAGGCTGAAGTGGCTGTGTGGCATAGCACCGAGGGAGGGATGGGAGGGAGGCCAAAGGAAATGGGAAAACTGCAGGAAAAAAACAAAACAGCATGGCTGCCGTCCTGGGTGGCTGCAGCAGGGATGGAGTGATTGATAGCAGCGTGGAGAAGATGTGAAAGGGAATAGTGAAGATAATCACAATATCGGGAAAGAGATACAACTAGAGTGCCTCTCAAATCCTTCTCCTTGGGGAGGACAAAAAGGCAAATGCTCTTAATAATCAAGTTCCTCGGGTAAATCACTTTCCTCATTCTCCTCGTCTCATATACTTTCACATCAGCTTCTCCTTACTTTCCCTGGTGCTTTATAGACTCCCTTTGAGGGTGCATTGGTCATTCTGCAACAGCAAAAATGGCGGGAGAGCTTCCTGTCATGGTATGTGCTGGAGATGCCTGACCAGTTGTGTGATGAGCTAAAGCTGTGGTAACCTCTGTATACCCCCTCTCAAACTGAGTATCCAGTAGTTGGAGTGTCAGTTGGTTTGATAAAGGGCGATGTCTGGACGCTGGGAGGAATTTGGTGAAGATGTCAGCGATTTGATCTTGAGAAATTATGTGTAGGAGAACCTTTGCATGTTTAATGCGGTCCCTTATAAAGTGGTAATGTACCTTTATGTGTTTGGTTCTAGCGTTATACATAGGGTTGCATGTGAGCGATGGCAGAAGCGCCATCGCAGTATAGATCTGTGNAAAGTGGTAATCTACCTTTATGTGTTTGGTTCTAGCGTTATACATAGGGTTGCATGTGAGCGATGGCAGAAGTTTCATCGCAGTATAGATCTGTAGGCTGAAGTGGCGTTTGGAGGAGTTATTGTAACAAGCTTCCGAGCCAGAGAATATCCGTGTTGACTAAGGCTAGGGCACGCTATTCTGCTTCCGTTGAGAATTTGGCTACAGTTGGTTGTTTCTTGGTTAACCCGGAAATAAGATTAGGTCCGCGAAAGATGCAGAAGTTGGTGATGGAGAGTTGGTCATTGGGGTTGGTGGCTCGGTTTGCATCTGCATTGGGCTGGAGAGTGAAGTCCCCGGAGGTGATTNGGTGATGATGTAGATATGGTCTTGACGTGAGACAATAGGAACCTCAGTAGCACAGGTATGCTTATGTCATTCATTCAATTGTAGATTGCAGAGCGCATCTGACTGGAGATGAGAATGCCAAGGAGTCCATGGGTCAATTGTCGTGGGGCTGATACTTTGATGACATGATGAAAAGGAAAATGCTCTTAATAATAAAGTTCCTCGGGTACAACACTTTACTCATTCTCTCCTCGTCTCATATTTTTAAATATACTCTCCTTACTGCACTGGTGCTTTATAGACTTCCATTGAGTGTGGATTGATCATTCTGCTACAAAAAAAATGGCGGGAGAAGCCTGATCGGTTGTGTACAGAATTTTAGTTGAAAATTGCCTGTGGGGACCAGTTGTGGAAACCTCTATATACAAGCGGCAGCTAGTCGGAATGATGATTGAAAAGCAGAAAAACGGTAGAATTGTTGTTTTCCAGATGACAGCATCGAGGATCAGCAACTAGGAGTGATGCGGTAAGGTTGGGGAAGGTGGAGGTGAATGCGCGGGATGGCAGCAAGGCTGGGAGGCAGGCAGCTGGAAAAGGGTTAACTGCAGAAAAAACAGCACGGTAGTTGTCCTGTGCGGCTGTAGCAGGGACGAAGCAGTGGAGAACAATGTGAATATGATTTGGAAGGGGATAGGGAAGATAATCACCATCTTGAGAAAGAGATACAACCGGAGCATCACTCAAACACTCGGATAAAACCCTCAAAGGGAGAAACGGACATCGATGGTTGTCATGAACAGAAACACAAAAAAAAAAAAAACTCCCTCTAAACCCTAATAAAAAACATCTATAGAAAATGATTAAAAAGGAATCAAGAATACTAGGAAATAAAACACAAGAAAGGAAAATGAGACTCTTTCGACCTGTCTCCCACGATAGTGAATCTCATGGTATTGTAGCTGCTACAGTAATGTGGCAATATTTATGCAGGAAACTTCCACATCAATTTCTCAGGGTTGGGGGAGCTTCAACGTCATCCATCAAAGCTTCTATCGTCAGGTCGGCTACTTTGAAGGTGGCAGAAACGTTATAATATATGGTAAATCAGTTNTAAATATACTCTCCTTACTGCACTGGTGCTTTATAGACTTCCATTGAGTGTGGATTGATCATTCTGCTACAATAAAAATGGCGGGAGAAGCCTGATCGGTTGTGTGGTGAGCTCCATCTCTCAGAATTTTAGTTGAACATTGCCTGTGGGGACCAGTTGTGGAAACCTCTATATACAGGCGGCAGCCAGTCGGAATGATGATTGAAAAGCAGAAAACCGGTAGAATTGTTGTTTTCCGGATGGCGGCATCGAGGATCAGCAACTAGGAGTGATGCGGTAAGGTTGGGGAAGGTGGAGGTTAATGCGCGGGATGGCAGCAAGGCTGGGAGGAAGGCAGCTGGAAAAGGGTTAACTGCAGAAAAAACAGCACGGTAGTTGTCCTGTGTGGCTGTAGCAGGGACGAAGCAGTGGAGAACAATGTGGAGATGATTTGGAAGGGGATAGGGAAGATAATCACCATCTTGAGAAAGAGATACAGCCGGAGCATCACTCAAACACTCGGATACAACCCTCAAAGGGAGAAACGGACATCGATGGTTGTCATGAACAGAAACACAAAAAAAAAACTCCCTCTAAACCCTAATAAAAAACATCTATAGAAAATGATTAAAAAGGAATGAAGAATACTAGGAAATAAAACACAAGAAAAGAAAATGAGACTCTTTCGGCCTGTCTCCCACGATAGTGAAACTCATGGTATTGTAGCTGCTACAGTAATGTGGCAATATTTATGCGGGAAACTTCCACATCAATTTCTCAGGGTTGGGGGAGCTTCAACCTCATCCATCAAAGCTTCTATCTCATAGTATGGTGTCAGGTCGACTACTTTGAAGGTGGCAGAAACGTTATAATATATGGTAAATCAGTCCTGTTGGCATTGACATTCCAAAGCACATTAATATACTATATATACATCTTGTTTTGGCATAATCATAACTAGAAACGTACATAGATGGATAATATCATGAACCGAGCCTCAAGCTATTAGATTTGTAATTGGCTCTTTCACTCCTCATATCAATCCGAGTGTATCTAATAAACAATTATGCAAGAAGGAATCAACTATGTGACGAAGTCTATGACACGCTAGATCACACTAAAGTATAATCACTAAGTGGTCTCTTTTTCTTTTTTGAAAGGGCATAAATCTCACTGTAGGGCATTCTTTTTTCCCAAAAATCCAAAGGCAGTTTCCGACGTTTTAGTTCATCTATCTTGTTCAATCATGATCAGTAAAAAAAGATCATTCTCTTGATTGTACAATCTAATTGGATATGCCCAAATCTAAGATACTTGAAAAATTTTCTGACTGTGATGGATTTGGGAAAGTAGATTGACTTCATAAGTTTTCCAATCTAAATTAGTTTCTCCTCATGCGAGGGCTTAGATGTTCCCCTTGAAGTACTCTTGCGGCTCGATCCTAGTATTGAACTCTGTCTGTAAGGTGCGGCGGTCATTCTGTTATGTTCTCTACACGTATGAAGTTGGGGAGTTATCATCCGATTTGTTATGAGCTGATAGATATCGACGCTGCATCTCTCATTTCATCTTTAAACTAGATAGTGATTTTGTCTTTTCCCTCACATTGGCTTAGATCCTCCAAACTTTTCCACCAAAACAACACTCTTGTTTAACTTGCTAGCAACTAACTTTATCATTCTTCCGGTGG
This sequence comes from Phalaenopsis hybrid cultivar, assembly GCA_002079205.1. NCBI lineage: Eukaryota > Viridiplantae > Streptophyta > Magnoliopsida > Asparagales > Orchidaceae > Phalaenopsis > Phalaenopsis hybrid cultivar. The sequence goes on along the minus strand of JXCR01103505.1, from coordinate 162,298 downwards.
GACATTTTGGTACTCGAAGAAAAGTTTCATGGTTTGGAGCTACTCGATGAAATCATCCGTATCTAAGTAGTCGTCAAAATATGGCAAATCTACATTTCAAAATTCAGGTTTTCTTAAATATTTCAGGTCAAGCATTCGAGATAGAGGTTCTACAAATGATAAAGTTAGTTGTTATTATGAAAATTATTTGCGCGGGAAACTCTTGCGCTAATGCTTCCTAGGTTCAAGAGAAGGAAGTCTTCCATCACCAGTATGCCTCGTAGTGTTAACACCAATATTGGTGGATACAAAACAAAACCAAATATAATTATTAAAAGCAACTAAAGTTATGATAGTTCTGATACCAAATGATATCGAAGTTAACCTAAACCACAACAGAAAAAAACAAATATAATTACTGAAAGCAACTAGGAGGTTACAATCAACGCACTTGAAAGACAAATTACAACAATCACGACAAAAATTCACACTAGGGTTCGATCCCTGAGTAGTGGAGGTCGGCTAGATGGTTGGGTAGTGGAGGTTGGCTAGATGGTTGGGACGGCAAAAGGAGTGGTCGAAATTGCGTTGGCAGTGAAACAGAGGGTTAGAACAACAAGGGACAACCAAGGGGAAGGACTGTGAACTGTATGATAGCAAGAGGGGTGTTGTTTGGAGCAAGAGCAGCAAATGGGAACTGCAAGCACAGCAGGATAGGCTGCAGTCCAAACAACAGTAAGTCAGAATGATGGTTAAACAGCAGAAAGTAACATATTTGTTCTTTCTAGAGGGGCGACAACAACGATTGACGGCTGTGGGTAATGCAGGAAGGTTGGGGAAGGGTGGAGTTGGTTGTGTGGGATAACAGTGAGGCGGGGAAGGCAGGAAAGCAGCTGAAATGGGGAAACTACAAGAAAAAAAGCAGCACAGCTGTTGTCCAAGGCGGCTGCAATAAGGATGGAGTGGTCGAGAGAGACATGGAGAGGATGTGGAAGAGGATAAGAAAAATAATTACCACATCGAGAAAAAGATACAGTCAGAGCACAACTCAAACCCTCAGATACAACCCTCGAAATAAGAAATGAACTCTGGTTGTCGTCCTGAACAAAAACATGAAAAAACCTTTCAAACCCTAATACAACACGTGTATAAGAAATGAGTAAAAAGAAATAAAGGATAACAATAAAGAAAAACGAAACATTTTTTATCAGTATCCCGTGATACCGAATCTCCAGGTACTGTAGTGGCTACAATACCGTGGAAATATTAGTGCAAGAAACACCGGCGCCAGTACTTCTTAAGTCCAAGAGAAGGAAGTCCTTCATCACTTGTATGCCCTGTACTGTCAATACCAATCTACCAAAAAAATTCCCTGGCTTTTCTCTACTTTCTTGTCCTTATAATTACCCCAAAACTTTATGTATCTACCAACTTCAAGCCCAACTAATCCATAGCCCGACTTGATATTAAGTTGTGAGTGGCCACACTATCCACCAACACCACTACAAACTACTCCATAATCTGTTCACTCATCTTCATGATGTGATTTGGAGTAAATTCCACCATTGAGTTAAGGGACACCTCCGCTACATCTAGGTGTAAGTGTTCATCTCCATTCACCACTTCTTAGCCAACTCCTCACTATCCGCCAGCTTCCCATCACAAATTATGAGAACCTAGAGCATGTGATCCTTGCACCAATGGTCTGATGCATAATTCTCATCGAAAATATAATCCCTTTGCTCTTTTGTCATGCATTTGTCTTCGTTAGCCGCTTGAAGTTGACCCCTAAAGAGGCGCCCTTATTACTCTCTTTCGGCACCTTCTAAAATGACACTGTATAGATTCTCGGAGTCATTGTCATAGTCACTTCTGTGGAATCTTCCTGTTGTACTGTTTTTATTGGCCCTCTTCATCAGGTTCTTGTATTCCACCATTTGGGTTAACACCATCGTCTACCCTAATCCCAGCAATCTCAATAGGAGGGCAACACGTATGTCAGGCCAGCATCAAAACATTCCTGAAAGTCCCCTCCAATAATGCTTCAGAAATCCACCTAAGCTGTCCGAAGAATAGCTCGAATCTCTTACTATACTCCATGACAAACCCCTCCTGAGTCAAAGCAAAAAAATTGCTCGTGTTGGTCTCCTTCCAAAATGACTCGGAAACATTTCAACAAGCAATCCATAAACTCCTCCCACGAAATAGCACTCCACACCAATACACCCAACCATGTGTGTCTACCCCCTCAAAGATCAACATCTTCAACTACCTAACTCTAACATGTCCGCCTAACTTCCTCTCCCTCTGGTGATTCTTCCCATATATCTAAGATGAAAACCCCTCATTCGATCATAGTTATACTCCAATCTGGCTTATCTCCTTCCTTCTTCGTGCTTCTCCATACCCTTGCATGAACCCTTCCCTTACTTCGGCCCAACGCTCTCCATCACAAATCTTAAATCCACCCCTCATTAGATTCCTAAGAGTGGATTCTTAATGGTGGATGCTTTCCTTCTCATATTTCTCTCATACAATCTATTTCCCTTTCGATTTGGCAAAAATTCTTTGATCAACCCTTGGTTAGGGTTTGATATTTGAACCGCAAACGGGATTTTAGATTGCATCTCAATAAGCATATTCATCGTCTCCTCTAAATTCTCAAATCGGCCCTCAACTAAGTTTTTTATAGAAGAAAACCTTCCTTCTAGAGTTGAGAACCTTCATCTTGGATTTAAGTTGTCCTACTTTTCCTTCGAAAGTCTCTTTCAAAGCACACTTCTCTTGTTATCTGTCCAAGATCATGCTCTGAAACCAATTTGATACAAATTGGAGCCAAAATCATCAGACTAATTGCAAGCACTAGGTGGGAAAACCGAAATTAGGGCTAATTTGATTAATATCAAATGATCTACAATTCGAGAGGTAAATCTTCTCTCCACAAATTCTAAACGGCACTAGGAACGAAGACCAAAAGAAACTATAGAAAATCAAAATAGAACACGCCCTACGTGATTAGACCCAATAAAACATCCCAACCAAATATGTTCAAACTTTCGCCCCAAAACCCACTAAATCATTTTCCTTGCGAACGTGAATAGAGGCTTAGTGGGTCCCACACAGAGGCTGGAATCCTCCCAAGTGGAACAAGAAGTTTCTGCCCCAACTTGCTAGTCTGGCTTGGCTAGGTGCGCATGTCTGACCGGGTTGGGCCGGTGCAGACAGGTCCTTCCTAGAATGGCGTAATAAAATCATCCACTACACAACTAAAAACCCAATTTCATACAAAAACAATTTCAACGTCTTCCAAATTTAAATTCCCAACCTCCTTCATAACCAATCACCGACAACCCAAACCACGTCATCAAAACCCTACTCATCATCATCAGGCTTGTTCCAAAAAGCTGGGGTAATAAAAACTTAGCCGCTACATGCATTCAAACCTAAATCAAATTAGAGCAAGATGTCACGTCAAGGCATCACCAAACCAACCCAACAATTCCACTCTCAAAGGCCATATATAACCAGCGACTATTAGTGGTCAAATTTCTATATCTTGAAAAATGGCTGGATCAAGAAGAAGAAAAAAATTAGAAACTCCGTTTGATTTAACAACTCCAATCATACTGGTACCATTTAATCATATTGTAAATTAGAATCTCTGAATAAAACAAAATTAAAGCAAAACTACTCCACAACAACTCACCAAACCAACAAATTCACTCTCAAAACAACACTATATAGCTAGCAACTGTTAATGATGTCAAAATTCTCTACCTTGAACTATGTCAAGATTAAGGAGAACAAAAAATTAGAAACCGAATTGGATTTAACAACTCCAATCATACTGGTACAATTTAATAATATTCTAATTTAGAATCTCTGAATAAAATGAAAGCTGCAAGAAAATAATCTATAAAATATTTAATTTCTGGTGCCAATGTATTTCATACAATAGATACAATTTTACAAAACAGAGAGTTNATTCCTAAGAGTGGATTCTTGATGGTGGATGCTTTCCTTCTCATATTTCTCTCATACAATCTATTTCCCTTTCGATTTGGCCAAAAATTCTTTGATCAACCCTTGGTTAGGGTTTGATATTTGAACCGCAGACGGGATTTTAGATTGCATCTCAATAAGCATATTCATCGTCTCCTCTAAATTCTCAAATCGGCCCTCAACTAAGTTTTTTATAGAAGAAAACCTTCCTTCTAGAGTTGAGAACCTTCATCTTGGATTTAAGTTGTCCTACTTTTCCTTCGAAACTCTCTTTCAAAGCACACTTCTCTTGTTATCTGTCCAAGATCATGCTCCGAAACCAATTTGATACAAATTGGAGCCAAAATCAACAGACTAATTGCAAGCACTAGGTGGGAAAACCGAAATTAGGGCTAATTTGATTAATATCAAATGATCTACAATTCGAGAGGTAAATCTTCTCTCCACAAATTCTAAACGCCACTAGGAACGAAGACCAAAAGAAACTACAGAAAATCAAAATAGAACACGCCCTACGTGATTAGACCCAATAAAACATCCCAACCAAATATGTTCAAACTTTCGCCCCAAAACCCACTAAATCATTTTCCTTGCGAACGTGAATAGAGGCTTAGTGGGTCCCACACAGAGGCTGGAATCCTCCNATTAGGCTTAGTGGTGTTTCAAGGATGTTTGATTATGTTATTTTTTTCTCTAATCCTCATTTTGTCAATTTGATTTGGCCTAAGTCACCACTAAGCCTTTAAGACCTAGGTGAGTGTCTTCATTAATTTTGAAAAGGTTAAGCTTTAAGTGTTCGTGACTCATAATTTGAAAAAAAAATTATTTGATAATCAAAATAGGGGTATTAAATTGATTAATTATTGACTTCAAAAGTCATACCCCTAAGTCCAGGATCATTTAATTTTAATAAACTTCCAAATTTTAATAATTTAGAAATTTATTAATTTAATTAAGAAAGTGAGATTGGTTTTTACCAATTAACCCCTTGTGTTCGAAACATCAAATAAATTGATTAAGATCAGAGGTTGCCCATTTCCCTCCTTCACTTAAGCATAAATGTCAATTAAGGCTAAATTTCCAAAAAATACACATTTGACCCTAAGGCTCTAACACTTCATAATTTTTCAAATTCAATTTAAATGACTTTAAAATTTTTATCTTACCTCATTCATGGGTCAATCAAGACATCAGAGGAGAAAATGTGATTTTTTAGTATTTAATTTATTTTATATAACTATTTTCATGCAAAAATAGGATTTTTCAAAGAAAATTTCTAACTTAACCAAGGTAAATTCTAATCCTTTGAAATTTTTACTAGAGGCAAACCTAGACCAGAGAAGCCATTGTACCAAATTTCATGATTTTTTTAATCTTTTGTGATTTATGAGAATTATGTTTAGTTCTGGGTTATTTAAAAAAACCAAAATATTTTAAATGATCAAAATTATGTTTTGTGTCTTTGAAAAATCTCTATGAGGTTAGAAAACCCAGAGAAGCAAATTTCATATTTTTCTAATTTTTCTTTGATTTATTGGAATTATTTTACTGAAAACTCATTTTTAGCCTTTAAAAAATATTTTTAAGCTTTGAACTTCAATATCTTTATTTAGAAAATCAGCAAAAATATTCTAATTGTTCCTAAGTGATTATCTTTGTGTTTTTTATGAATTTTTAATTATTTAAAATAGGCTAAATATGAAGTTTTTATTCTAAATATTATTTTATTTTTATAAAATATCTCTAATCCTAGAGAACTCAAAAAACTAAGTTTCATAATTTTTTTGAGTTATATTTTGATTTTTAAAAATCATTTAAGTGGCAAAAGTGGTATTTATCTTTAAAAATCAACTTAAGTTATCCAATTAATCAAAATATTTTGAATTTTTTATAGTGAGTTCTCTGGATCATAAACCACAGTGGAGATAAAAAATCAACTCATTTAAATGTTTATGTGATGAGTTCTATGGATCATAAATCACAGTGGAGATTAAAAATCAAGTCATTTAAATGTTTAAATTTTCCAAGATTAATTTTTAAATGTTTATATTTTCCAAAATTAATAATCTTAGTGATTTAGTGTTTGTAAAATTTAAGATAAATGTTTAAATTTTCCAAAATTAATTATCTTAGTGATTTAGTGTTTGTAAAATTTAAAGACAATGTTTATATTTTCCAAAATTAATTATCTTAGTGATTTAGTGTTTGCAAAATTTAAGTTCACTAAATGACTTGACCCATGAAATTATTTCCAAAAGCTTCTCTGGTCATGGTGGCCCTTCCAAATTTTTCTTAGAATTTAGTGCTAATTTTCATGATTATTTTAAGGAAATAATGTGCAAGAACTTGAAAAATATGGATCTCTGTATAGAAACCTCCTCTGACTTTGGAAAAATCAGATGATATTTCCCTTAACAGAGGCTACAACATGCCAAAATTTCAAGCTAAGGTGATGTATCATTATGCATGGAGAATCAAATCATCCCAAACAGTGTTTAATTAATTAAAAATATTTTATGAATCAAATGGACTTGAAGTGTATTCCACATTATTCTCCTCTGTTTACTGAGCAAGAAGGTTATTTTATTTTATTTTTGTGATTTTTCTACACCAAATTATGGTTTTTTGATGTTTAGGGAGTTTAAATACATAGAAAAAGGCCCTATTTTTCTACTTATCCATGTAGCGCCATGTAGATTCTAGGTAGCTCCGAAACTCCACGCGACACACTACTATTTGATGTCGTCGTCCACTTCAGCACCACGCGTCTCGCTGTTTATGTAAAGAAGCGTTGTCAGGCTTCATCTTGTCCATCCGTTTGATTCGCACGCAATCGGACGACGTTTGGTCATCGTTCCCAATGGCTTAGGCCGAGAGTCATCCACCTTCAAGGCTTATGATCTCTCTAGTTTCTCAACCAAATTAAGTGAATTTTTTTTAAAATGCTCGTCTTAGTGAGACGAACACATCCATACAGTTAATATGTCATGAAATCAAGCCCAAGAAAATGGAGAATCAAAATAGTCTTGGGAGGAGGAGAAGCTTTATACCTTTGCTCTGAGAAGGGAGGCTTCAATCAGAGGTGCTCAGCACATTCGTTGCTAGGGATTAAGCCTCTTGCTATGGTGTAAGGCCTAGGAATGAATTCAACCAAGCTCAATTTCAGGTGCTGGTCTAGAGCTATGGTGGAGGCTATTTCAGAGGATAATTTGATGAGGCTTTGTCTTCTCTTGTTGTTGTCAAGGTGTGGGCAAAAGCAATTGAAGTTAGGTGGAGTTTTGAGAGATGTCATGTTTTTGCCCTAATTTTTAAGCTCAAAATTAGGGTTATACAGGGGGAATGAAGGCAGTGGNTTCCATGATTATTTTAAGGAAATAATGTGCAAGAACTTGAAAAATATGGATCTCTGTATAGAAACCTCCTCTAACTTTGGAAAAATCAGATGATATTTACGTTGATAAGCTACAACATGCCAAAATTTCAAGCCAAGGTGATGTATCAATATGCATGGAGAATCAAATGATCCCAAACGGTGTTTAATTAATTAAAAATATTTTATGCATCAAATAGACTTGGAATTTATTCCACATTATTCTCCTCTGTTTATTGAGCAAGAGGGTATTTTTATTTTATTTTTGTGATTTTTCTACCCCAAATTATGGGTTTTTGATGTTTAGGGAGTTTAAATAAATAGAACAAAGCCCTATTTTTCTACTTATCCATGTGGCGCTATGTAGATCTTAGGTAGCTTCGAAACTCCAAGCGACGCGCTCCTATTTGATGTCGCTGTCCACGTCAGCAGCCACGCATCCTGCTGTTTATGTAAATAAGCGTTGTTCAGCTTCATCTTCTCCATCCATTTGATTCACGCGCGATCAGACAACGCATGGTCATCATCCCCAATGGCTTAGGTTGAGAGTCGTCCACCTTTAAGGCTTATGATCTCTCTTGTTTCTCAAGCAAATTAAGTAAATTTTTTTTTTAAATGCTCGTCTTAGTGAGACGAACACATCCATACAGTTAATGTGTCATGAAATCAAGCCCAAGTAAATGGAGAATCAAAATAGGCTAGGGAGGAGAAGAAGTTTTATACCTTTTCTCTGAGAAGGGAGGCTTCAATCAGAGGTGCTCCGCACGTTTATTGCTAGAGATTAAGCCTCTTGCTATGGTGTAAGGCCTAGGTATGAATTCGACCAAGCTCAATTTTAGGTGTTGGTCTAGAGCTATGGTGAAGGCTATTTCAGAGGGTAATTTGATGAGGCTTTATCTACTCCTGTTGTTGTCAAGGTGTGGGCACAAGAAATTGAAGTTTGGTGGAGTTTTGAGAGATGTTCTGTTTCTGCCCTAATTTTTAAGCTCAAAATTAGGGTTATACAGGGGGAATCAAGGCAGTGGAGTGATTGGAATGAGTTGTGGAGGTCTCAAGGAAGCTCTGTGAGTGATTTGGGAGGCTCTCTTTGAGAGAGAATGGTTGGAATGCACTGAGGGGATCTTAGAGAAGCTCTGTGTGAAGTTTGGAGAGGCCTCTCTAAGAAATTTTTTGCACACCTCCCATGGCCGTGGAGGTGAGTTTTTATAAAAATGGCCATGGGGTGGCTCTCAGGTCACATGTTTGGGTGCATTGTGGTGCTTAGGTGGAGGGCAGAGGAGTTCTACAACTCAATTTAGCTGAGCTTGCCTCTAGGTTTGATTTTAGGTGAGATGTTGTGGGGGTGGCTCTCGATTTTTAACTTTTCTGGCCATTAGGCTGGCCGACCGGCCAGGGGGAGGTGGCTAGGAACTCAGGGAACCCAAGGGAATATGTCATAGCAATTTAGTGCAATAATACCTAATTTTGGTAAGGATATCTTAAGCACATGCATTTTTTGAAATAATATCCCTTAGTTTGGGGGACCTTTGGTCCATGGCATGATTTAGGTGGTTTCATAGTGTTTGTACTGGTCTCTAAGTCCAACTAATGGCTGGGGTGGAGTTAATTTGGTGACTTTAGGGCGGTTATGTCACATTTAGTGCATGGGTCCAAATGGGTGCAAATGACCAAATCTTGGGTTTGGTCTAGGCTAGCCATGTCAATTGGCCCTATTAATTGTTTCATTTTGTGTAGATGATCATAGGGAACAACTTTGGCGAAAGATGGAAAAGGTTTTGAGTTCAATTTAAGGATCAATTTGAGGGAATTTTGAACTTTAATTAATTTGGTCATGTTGGGCTCGTCTTGGGTCTAGCTTGGGCTAGCCTTGTGCTAAGTCCAAATTGATTATTTTAAATGGTCAATATGGACCTCATGAAGAGTTTTAAACATGAATTGGATGCCAATTTGGAGGTTAAAGATATCAATTGGGTGAAATTTGGGGACTTAGCAAATTTGAATAAATTTGGGAATTTTGGATTTAGGCCAAAATCAAATGGATTTGAGACTTCACCAAGGCCAACTGATTTGGGAATTTTGGATTTAGGCCAAAATCAAATGGATTTGAGGCTTCACCAAGGCCAATTGTTGGTTGATTTTGATTTTAATTTGTCACCTTAAAATCTCCAATTCTACATCCAACAAAGTATATTTCCTTATTTATTTGCTCTTAATTCTATGGATTGCATACTCTCCTATGAAATCAAATGTGATTCTCCCCCTGTTGAAGAAATCATGGCCAGAATATATGTTTCTCAAAATGTTTTAACATTTCAATTGCCGAGATCGAAAAGTAAGTGAAGATCGGAGTTCAAATAAAAAAAATTATTGACTTTTAAAACCATAGAAAACAAAATCAATTCTTCACAAAACCATATCTCAAAGTAGGAAGAAGGATAAATAAGACTACTCAGAATTCACGAGAATGATACGATAAAATATAAATTTCATATATAAAAACAAGTTTACATAACAAAAGAAATAAAAGACATAACTTATCTTGCATTCCTTCCCAAACAAATCCTTAGAAGTTCTCTCCAAGCATTTATCTCTTTATAAGCACACCCAATTCTCTCTTAGAAGTGTAATGAAGAAGAAATCTCTCACCTTCCCTCTCCTCTTACAACCCTAGAAGAAAATATTCTCTTCTTCTCCTTGCATTTCACGCCACCCCCACATTCTTATCCTTTTCGTTCCCTCCCCCTCCCCTTTCATCTCCTTGAAGTCTTCTTCTTTTATTTTGCATTGTCTCTCTTCAGAAGGAATTCAAGATTCCCTCCAAAAGTAAACTCTTTTGAATTCAAAAGATGTGTCATTTGATCCATGAGACATATACCTTCATAAAAAAAACTTCCAAAGTATCAGCATGCATTGAATTACTCCAAGAGGTGTTTAAAACAAGTGTTCCTTTGAAAATCCACGCAAAATTCATCTCAAACCACCTTAATTCGCAAAAACTCATCTCTGGCGCATCATGTGCTAGCTCTCTGTCAAGTGACGCATCAAACGTCAAAATTCCAAAATTCACAGTTTTTTATCCAAATTTCGTTCTTTTGCCATCTTTGCTCCAAATACCTAAAAATGATATACCTGCAACAAAAATATGAAAATACCCTTCTTTAAAGTGTAATATCACAAAAAATAAGCATAAAATATGTACTTAAAATGGCATATTATTTTGGTGAATCAGGTGGTAATTTAATTTGCTCTCTCTTGGGGGAAGAATCACTTTAATTAAAAGTGTGTTATGTTCCTTTTCATTTTATATATTTCAATCTATTAACACTACTTTAATGGTTTCTCAAAAACATGACAAATAATTTAATAAATTATTTTGGGGGGTTGATAATGAGAAGAACTCTTTACTCTGGTCTTCTTGGAACAACTTGTGCTTTTCTGTAAATGAAGGTGGTCTTGGTTGTAAACCATTAATGGATCTTACTTAATCTTTTTGGTTAATCTTTGGTGGACTTTTTGGTTGTGATCAAGTCTTTGAGCTCAATTTTTGAATATGAAGTATTGTAATAGGAACCATCCTTCCTATGCTTCCTTTAAGGTTGGTGATTCTTCGATTTGAAGAATTTGTAGTGTGAAATAGGCAGCTGAGGAGTTTGTTTTGTATGGCTTGGGAAATGACAATTTTTTTGGCAAGACAATTGGCTAGGATATGGTTCGTTGGACTCACTTTTGAATTTTCATTCCACTTATTCTATTAAAATTAATATATTTTACATAAATGACAATTGGAATTTTAACTTTTACTTTATTTTATACCTCAATTTTTCTTATAAAACTCTTCACATTAAATTTTTATAGGGAATGAACAATCGTATGTGAATTTTTTCTTCGTCAAATGGTAAATTTTCACTTATATCTATAAGATTTATAAGGACCTTGCTACAATGGATAGTCTTCAACACCCCTCAACGAAAATTCTTGCAAAGAGTGAAGAAGACGAGAGAGGAAAATGAAATAAATATTATAGATGAATATATTGACAAGATAGATGAAGCGTTGCGTTTTAAAAAAGGTTGTCTTTAAAATGTATTAAAAAATATATTTTAGATATTATTGTCAGATTAGCTCATGTATTGAGAAAAATATCTAAAAGAGATCATCAAGAATATCTAACCTATTATTGATTGAATGCATTATGTTTTTTGTAATTTGATGGAAGCATTAGATGAAAAAAGAAAATATATGAATTTGTAGAAGTCACGAAGGACTTAAGATGAATGAAAATAATTCTTCATATGCCTAAATGTAAAAAGGTTGTATTTTTTACTTTAAATTGTTTTCCTTATTTTTTATTTCAATGTATCTATAAGAACGGTTAAAATTATAAATTTTGAATGTGATTTTAGCTTTGCATGGTTTTTCAAAAAGTTGAAATTTATCTTTTGGCATTTGCTTTGGTAAGTGTCCTTGTTAAATTAACTTTTAAACACAAGGCGAGAAGTAACCAAAATGCAATTCCATCAATTAATTAGAATCAACATCCAAATTTACATGTTTTTCAAGCTCAGTAGAGGTAGAAGCGCGGTAAAATTTGATCAGCTTTGAACTAACACTCCAAATTTACATGTTTTTCAAGCTCAGTAGAGGTAGAAGCACGGTAAAATTTGATCGGCTTTAAACCAAAACTATGGACTTCCTTGACCTCTAAACTCAAGGCTTTTTGAGAGAGGATCGGAGTAAGGTTCATAGTATTTACATAGTGGTTTATCCGATCATACATTGTTTCATATTCATTCCTCTATTATCTTCTAGGGATATATCGTACTAAGGTTTCTTCTGCTTTGTCATCATTATTTCATCTTCAGAACTGTCTTCATCAACAATGTTGATAGTTGGCCTAGTCCGTTCAACAATTAAATTGATCTTTCCTCATCCACATCCCCGACCTCGACCTCGGGTGCGTGAACTAGAAGAACCTCCACCAACTCATTGTAAGGGAGTGGTAGAAGATTGTTGAAGCGGAGTTGTTTGGCCTCCTCTTTGTGATTCTTCTGAATCTTCATTTTTATTTGTCAAAATTTCGCGCGAGAAGACAGTCTTCTATGGAGGCGCGTTGTAGGCAGCATCTTCATGGATACCAACTCATGCACTAAAAATGGTTGTAGGTCTCCCTTGATGCAATTTTCTTGACCATCTTTGCGGTATTTGATGCACTCGTGTAGAGATGATGGAACCATGTTGTGCTCATGAATCCATGGTCGACCCAATAGAGCATTAAAAGAAGTCTCTGCGGCGATGATATGAAATTTAGTGGTTGTTACGAGTTCTCCAACCTTCATAACTAATGTAATTGATCTGATGGCTTTTTCTACCTTTTGGTTGATTCCTCTTAACATCATTTTATCGAATGTAAGCTCTTGAGCTCCAATATCCAAATTGGTCAATGTCCGTAGGCTCATCAAGTTAAGAGATGCTCCAGGATCCACTAATACTCTGGACAACACAAATCTGTCGATGTTGACGGAGATGTAAAGCAGACGGTTGTGGTCAACGGTACCGAGCAGTAAGTCTTCATCTGTGAAGGTTACCCCTGACTGTTCTCTCAACGAGCAAACTTCATCTGAGGGTGTTCTAGATAACTGAGCTAAGCAAATTTCTGAATCAAGCAAAGCTGTAACTAGAGATTCTCTCATCTCCTTTGACAGGATCAGAGCGTCGTAGATGCTTAGTCGGGCAGGAAACTTCCTAAGATGAGCTAGCACGTTGTAGTCTACTTTTTAATATCCTCTAATTTTATCTTAATCATGTGGTTCTTCCACTGGTTGAGGTGGGAGTATCTCTTCTCGAGTCATTATCTGTTTTCCCTTGTCTGTTGGAGCTGTTCTTGGTAGTAACACTTTTCCGCTCCTTAAGTTAACTTCTGTGACTTCTTCTTCTTGAGATATCATTGTTGAATCTTCTGGTGTCTATTCCTCTCCGTCAGAAATATCTAAGTTGATGGCAAGCAGAGTACCATGATGTTCGAGAACTGGCTCCTCGTTATCGGTGCTATCATAAGTGGTATTATTGATGTCTTCTTTGGACTTGACAACGAGTTCATTAGACTCGAGTACGATTTGAGGATCATTTTGGGGATCAAGATCACAGCTAGATCGGTCATAATCAGTTACATTATCACCAGAAATAGTCAAAACGTAGCCGAAATCACAATCATTTTATTCATAAGACCCCGGAGGGACAAAAAGATAATTATACAAAGTCAAGGGTTCGAGGATTTTCTTCCCCAAATTCGAGATAACTAATCTAGTAGAGGCAGCCCCTATCCTACCCCTCGTGCTATCAATCTTGGCAGTGACACTTTTCTTCTTCATGTGGTTTGTCCTTGACGATTACTGATCTCCTGATGAAACCTTCATCTCGGGCTTGGTATGTTCCGGACTCTTAATAGAGGCTTGTTTTGATGCAGACTGTATCTTGTTCAGTATCTTTTTAGATGATCTACTCCAGACCTCATTCCATCCTTTTTCGGTATTCATCGAAGCTTATTTTGATGAATCCTGTATTTGATTAAGAACCCTCTTAAGTTCATCCCAAGTTGTACTCCATCCATCTATTTCGGCATAGGGATCAATTGCGGAGATTGGCTCGGCCAAAATCATGTTTATGGAACCTTTTTCAAGTTCTTTTAAATATTCTTTTGGGATTGTAATATTCTCTTCCTTGAGGTTCTTCTCGAGCCAGTCCTTAAAGACGAAAAACTTGTCTATTGTGTGTCAAAGCAACCGGTGGTATGGGCAATTAATTTGGTTCATTCTTCTTATCCACCTCTTCAGGTTTCTTTGGATCAGGCAGTTTGAATTTATTTGGTTCGTTCTTCTTATCCACCTCTTCGGGTTTCTTTGGATCAGGTAGTTTGAATTCTGGTTTCTTCATCAGAATTTTGAATATTTTAGGTATGGCTTCATCCTTGAAAGAATACACAACTTTCACTCGCTCTAATAAGGATATTCTTTTACCCACTGTTCGAGGTGAACCTTCCTGAGGCGGCCGTTGGTTGGATTGACGGCTCCGTTTCAGAGAGTACTGTGACGAAGACTGGTGATGATCTTGTGCATATATCTTTATCTGCTGCTTTCCTTTGTCGACAGTCGTGACTACTCCTAATTTCCTTTTGAACACTCTGGTCACCTTAGCCTTTTCATGTGGCTCCATGTGCTTCATTTCTTCTTGAACACTGTTGGCTTTACTGAGTAACTTCTCGAAGGATTTGATGGTGAGTCCCTTAATCATGAAAGCAACTGGTCCATGAATGCTTTTGAGTAGAATCTCAATCGCTTGATGCTCCTGTTGCTGAGGTTCACATTTCATGCTAAGGTTTCTCAACCTCAAAATATAGTCTGCCAAAGTTTCGTTGGGCTTTTGCTTCTCCATCACGAGCTCTCCAATAGACACATGATGTTGTGCCCCGGTAAAGCTTTTCACAAATAACTGTTCGAACTCAGAAAATATTTTAACTGACCCGTTGGGCAAGTCAACGTACCAGTCGAAAGCAATTCCTGACAAGCTGCTGATGAATTGTTGGCAGATTAGAGCTTCATTATTCCTTGTGTTGCCACAACTGGCTCAGAAATGCATTATATGTTGTCTGGGATTTCCACACCCATCAAATATCTTGAATTTTGGGGCCACAAAACTCTTGGAGAAAGGTATACCCTTCAAAATTGATGCACCGCCCTTGGATTGGGCTAAGGCGTCCCGCACTTGTTCAATCATTTGCTTGAATTCCTTTTCTGGCATGGAACCTGATGGAGAATCTTTCTTTTGTTGTTCATTTTTGTCTGTTGAAGTAGCCTCTCTTCTTTCATCATGATGTGTATGATTTCTAGCTGATTAATCTCTAGAGAAGCCAATCTCGGTGCTTGTGATTCCCCCTGAATGGTGGCCATGACAGTCATAATTGTAGTCATCTCTTCTATTCTTTTCTCCAGTAAACTGACTTGTTCATCTCTTAGGAGGATAACCCTACGCAGCTCATCTACGGTGTTCTCTTGGGTGTGAGATTGAGCCTCACACGTAGATGTGGTAGCTCTGGTTTCGATCACATGGACATCCACGAAATCCTCCTCCAGGTAATCATTGTAATCAAAATCTTCATTATCACTATTGACGGAAATTTCATGCTCTCGAGCTAACTCAGAAATTTCAATCCTGAGTTTCTCAACTTTCTCCTCAATTATTGATTCCTTGATTTCTTTAAGATCTGGAGGACCTTGGTGGATATCCTCTACTTGTTCCTACATCTCGTTGGCTATTGTCGCGATGATGTCAGATTTCTCAGGCACTGGTTTTACTTCATGTTCTGCAGGCTGACTGAACTGTGTCGGTGCAGCAACCTTGGGCACCCATACCCTCTTCTTTTTCGATTATGATGTCTCAGGACGGGGTGTCTTAGTAGAAACATCAGTATGTCGAGGGAAAGTATGCTCCCCGTGGTTAAGACCGGCTATAGTGTCAGGTAATCGCTTTGTCTTTATCTTTGGGATTGTAGGAATGACTTGTAAGATCTTCGGATCCATCCTCGGCTTAACCGGTCGATGGCTTGTGATCCTGGTGGCAGTATGATTAGTAGTATTCACTACTGTATCAACTCTGTTCCCTAAACGGAACCAA
Organism: Phalaenopsis hybrid cultivar; assembly: GCA_002079205.1. Classification (NCBI taxonomy): domain Eukaryota; kingdom Viridiplantae; phylum Streptophyta; class Magnoliopsida; order Asparagales; family Orchidaceae; genus Phalaenopsis; species Phalaenopsis hybrid cultivar. The sequence continues at coordinate 146,280 of JXCR01103505.1, read as the reverse complement.
ACAAGGATACGAGTAGGTGGCACTCCAGTTGTCTTACGGGATTGTCTATTGGATTTGATGCCCTTCAAAATGTCCTTCTTCATGCGAGGGGAAATTGCATCTCCCACTTGTTTAAGTAACTCGCTAACTGAACATCCTTCTTTGGTAGCAAGCCTTCTGAAAACTGCGCTAACTTGAGTGATAATAGTGAACTTCTTTTCCTCCTCACTTTGGTAGCAGCATTTTTCCGGATACTCTCATATCCATCAGTATTTGTCAGAGGATGGAATCTACTCCCTCGTAGGACTGGATAAATTTTTGGTAGCACTTCTTCATCTTGATGAGGTTCCTCCTCAATGGGTGTCTCCTCAAGAGCTTGAGCTTTAATGGCCCTCCGAACTCTTCTATTGCGGTTCCACCTTTGAGTTCGGGTTAGTTGTACAGTCCTTGAGCTTGACTCGATTTCAAACATGGGTGGCGGGACAGTTAATCCTTCAGTCGGATCTTCGACAATCATCCTTCTTTCTCTTTAGCAGCAGTGGGGCTAGCATGTTTGGTGGGTATCGTGATGGCAGCAGCTTTAGCCTTCTTGCAAGTAGGGAAGTCTTGAAGGCAGTTCAAACTGAATTCTGCATACGATTCTTGTATTTCTGGAGCAGCGATCTTCATTACCACAAACGAGACTTCCCGAGGATGACCTCGAGATCTTCAAATCTGGCTCTAAATTTGATGGTAGGAGCGATGTTGCGGGCTTCGTGACTTGTAGGCATGTTGCACGAAAAGGTCAGCATCGGGTAGGCCATCGTAGCAGGCTTTAAAAATAGAAAATCTTTGGGTTAGCANCATTTTCTCTTTATAGATTTTTGCATTGTCATATGCTTCATTTCTAATTTCCTCAAATTCATTAAGTTGCAATAATCTTTTCTCATAAAAATCTTTTAAATTAAAATTAAATTCCTTAATAGCACACAATGTTTTATGCTCTAATTCTACTAGTAAATGGCATGTTTTTCCAAAAATAAGTCTATATGGGGACATTTCTATTGGAGTCTTTTAAGCAGTTCTGTATGCCCATAATACACTATCTATCCTAGCAGACCAATCCAATTTATAAAGATTTACAGCTTTTTCTAAAATTCATTTTATTTCATGACTTGATATTCTGCTAGACCGCAGGTCTGAGGATGATAAGCAGTAGATAATCTATGCATAATATTATATTTTTTAATCAACTTCTCGATTATCTTATTCCTAAAATGGGATCCTCCATCAGTAATAATTACTCTCAGCATTCCATAACTTGTAAAAATATTTTTATTTAAAAACTTAGAAACACTCCGAGCATCACTTTTAGGTACATCAACAGCTTCAATCTATTTGGATATATAATCAAAAACAAGTATATAAGTTTCTAAATGAAGGCATAAATGGTCCCATAAAATCTAATCTCCACACATAAAAAATGTCAACTTCCAATGCATAGTTTAAAGGCATTTCATTTCTTCTAGAATTATTTCCTACTCGCTGATATCGATCACATGTTTTAATATATTCAGTAACATCTTTAAAAAGAGTAGACCAATAGATTCCAGCTTGCAAAATTTTATAGTTCTATTTGTTCCAAAATGTTCTTCAAATTCATAATCATGACATCTTTCAATTATTTGCTGAGTTTCTTCATAAGGCTCACACCTTCAAATAATTAAATATTTACATTGTTTATAAAACTATCGGTCATCTCAAAAATAGAATTTTTAATCATATATAATTTTTTTAATTGTTGATTCTTAGTATCTGGTGGTAAAATATCACTTACAATATAATTTACTATATCGGCATACCACAGTATATTTATTTCATCAATATTATATAATTGTTCATCAGAGAAATTTTTTAAAATTTCATTTGCAAAATTAGTCAATATTTATTTTTCTAGTCTAGACAAATGAGCACTATTTGATTATCATTTCCCTTTCTATCAACTACAATAAAATTGAACTCTTGCAATAGAAGTATCTATCTAAATAATCTTGGTTTAGCATCCTTCTTTTGCATCAAGTATTTGATAGTAGAATGATTGGTGGGTGTCGTGACGGCAACAGCTTTAGCCTTCTTGCAGGCAGAGAAGTCTTGAAGGCAGTTCAAATTGAATTCTGCAGATGGTTCTTGTATTTTTAGATCAGTGACCTTCATTACTAGAAATGGGGATTTCCCGAGGATGACCTCGAGATCTTCGAATCCAGCTCCAAATTTGATGGTAGGAGCAAGGTTGCGGGCTTCGTGACTTGTCGACATGTTGCATGAAAAGGTCAGCATCGGGTACGCCATCGTAGCAGGCTTTAAAAATAGAAAATCCTAGGGTTAGCAATATGGCCAAAAACCTCGTAATCTTTAGTGCAAGCACTGAAAATAGAGGTTGATCTGTAAACCAGACGGGTCTTAATTTATGGGTATTTAAAATTCTGTTTAAGAAAAATTAAGGGGTATAAAACTTAACTAAAGCAAAAAAGTTTCAAAGTGCGCGCATCACACCAAGATTTGATTTAATTTGAGAAATAGTAAATAAAATTTGGAAAGGAGATGTGAAATATTTTAGGACCCAGTGTGGGACCCAATTAGTGGTAGAAAATGCCCAGGTGGAACTAGTCCACCGACACACCTATCGGGGATCCGACCCCATATATATAAATTTTAAGAGTCCTTAATGGTCTTCTGACCCCCTCTGTTCAAAAGTGGTTGAACAGCTAGTCCTGAAGTCCAAGGAGTTGATTGTACCTTCCCAAGACAGAAATGGGTAAAGTATGTCAACAGAAAAATGGTAATTTGGTTTAAGAGGGGCATGGACACATTACTGAAGTGTGGAGATAATATTTCCTCATTTGTTAGGAGAGAAAAGCTTGTCCCTAGCGGAGTCGCCAGAAGCTGTTGGTGCTATTTCAGGGGTTTGTGGGGAGTTGCCTGTAAGAAGCTTTCGGTCGCCAGAATCAAAATCCCGTCGTCCGCTTCGGAAGGACCTTGAAGTATGAAATCAAACTGACCCCATATTTTTTTCATAGTTTAAAATGAAAGAGCATTGTACCTCAAATCCTGTATCTATCCCGAAGGATAAACACAAAACTTGAGGATGAGGCTCGATCAAATAAACTAAGGGAATAGGATGTCCATTTGTTTTGTAAAACCTTTGTATTTGCTTAGAAGTTCCCTTATTTAATATAAGGGATTAAATAGGGTTTATATTAAGCTGGGTTTGGACATGCTTCCTATAAGGGAAAGCCCCTATAGTTATTTACATCTTAAATGACCAAAGTCATTTAAGAAGACTCTCGATAAAAATAAGGAAATATTATCTTCAAGGAATTAAAGGGTAGGACTTTTCAATGAAATCAGACGTAGAGGTGTGAAAGGGGATTGGTTCAAATTTGGAATATTTTATTTTAGAATCCAAAGGAGGAAGATCTAGAGGATGTCATAGATCCTAGAGGAGAACCTCGGTGAATTCCCAAGCTATCCTAATGTTTGGCTTCAATTTAGAGGAGAAAAATTTAAGTGTTTCATCCTGCAAATTTTATTAGTTTGGGATTACATTCGTGTGAACAATCACACAAATAGCCTGGAAGATGTGAGGATTTAGGTCGTGACAAATGACAACCTCAGAATCTTAAAACAAGTTAGAGCTTATATCGTATAGTAGAGCTATGCAAAGGCCTGAAGATGATGTGAGGATTTAGTGCATAAGCAAGCAACCTCGAAGTCCTATGGCTTTGTTATTTAAGTCTAAGGAAGGAAGATTAGTTTAGTTAGGGAAGACCGATTTTGCTCTTGAAGATTGCCGTGCTGCCCACCATGTTAGTTCTAAGTTCCTCACCGTGATGCGTTTGAGTTTTCTAGTGTGTCAAGTTATAATGTCAAATCAGATGGCCCTATGGTTGAAGTTCTTTAAATTTTATGAGGGCATATTAAATTTAAATAGAGTGACACCGATTAGGATCCTACGGTTCCTTCGTTCCAGCACCACTATTTTCTATTANTGCATAAGCAAGCAACCTCGAAGTCCTATGGCTTTGTTGTTTAAGTCTAAGGAAGGAAGTTTGGTTTAGCTGGAGAAGACGGGTTTTGCAGTTGAAGATAGCCATGCTGCCCACCATGTTAGCTCCAAGTTCCTCACCGTGACGAGTTTGAGTTTTCTAGTGTGTCAAGTTATAATGTCAAATTAGATGGCCCTATGGTTGAAGTTCTTTAAATTTTATGAGGGCATATTAATTTGATTAGAGTGACACCGGTTAGGATCCTACGGTTCCCTCGTTCCGGCACCACTATTTTCTATTAGATTCACTCAGTTAAATNTCGTTCCAGCACCACTATTTTCTATTAAATTCACTTAGTCAAAATGAACTTATTAAACTCAACTTAATGAGTTCCATAATTTCATTTAGACCATGGGAAGCCTTGTTAGCAACCGTAGGTTACTTCCTCCAATGGATTCCCGATCATCCGATAGAGACATCTTAATTTAGTTGAAGTTATAGTTCTGAGTGATGTTTGTGATTAAATTTTGAGTTATTTTATATTTTGAATGTTGTTGGGGTGAATTTTATCTTGACTGATTTTAATTTTGGTTTTGGTTTTAGTATTGTGGTTATCCTGATGGTTTTATTTTTTTTTTTTGCAAATTTGANTTTATCTTGACTGATTTTAATTTTGGTTTTGGTTTTAGTATTGTGGTTATCCTGATGGTTTTATTTTTTTTTGCAAATTTGTATAAGCATTAAAGTACAAGAAACACAACGCTGAAAACTGTAAAAGCGTACATGGCGAGTCTTCTCATTCCACCACCTGAAACTTAAAAATGCATATTAAGGCAGTTTATAGAGAGCAGGAAANGGCGGCAGATCCGCCACCGAGGCGGAGCTTCAGCTTGCCGAACACCAAGGAAAATATATGGCATCCATTGTCAAGAAGATAGCTCAGTCTTCTCCCAAGCAATAAAAGAACTTTGCTTATTCTCTCTTTATTCAAGCTTTTATATTTATATTCTTCTCTGAAAAGTTTCAGTTTTTATGATTTGGAATTCAGCAAAATATGACCGTTGAGGTCTCTCATTGCATNTTGTCAAGAAGATAGCTCAGTCTTCTCCCAAGCAATAAAAGAACTTTGCTTATTCTCTCTTTATTCAAGCTTCTATATTTATATTCTTCTCTGAAAAGTTTCAGTTTTTATGATTTGGAATTCGGCAAAATATGACCGTTGAGGTCTCTCATTGCATTTTTTTCTGTATTTTTCATTCAAAGTTGAAGCTTTTTTGTGTTTTGTTGATAATAATGCCCTAAGTGGGTTGTTTTTTGAAGGGTTAGGAAGATGGGAAGGCTTTAAATACCCCCTAATTGTTATGTATTTACATATCCAACATTTAAACTTTTTTTTTTTTTTTGTGTGTTGGTGCTGCCCCAATCTTTCATATCATATCAAAAATATTAATATTTTCGCTTTTGAAAAGTGAAATGCATTTTTTTCATATATAGATAAGGCGGTGTATATGTAAAAATTAAAATTTTGGTGTTAGACATGTAAATATATATGGATTGAATGGTATGTATGTATGTACCCTCTCTCTCACACACAGGGTACACACACATCACTTTAGACGAGGAAGACGGATAACCCGTATTTGCCATTCAATGGATTCAGATTAGAGTTCTTCGATGGTTTGACATGAGATCCGAGTACGATAAATTGGATTTTTCATCATCTATCATCAATTAGATCTCATTCTCAAGTTTGATTTTTATTCGGTTAGAAGTTAGTGGAGAAATTTTTCTAATAAAAATATTTTGACATATTTGTATATAAATCAGAAACATATCTGTGTGTTGATAGATAAAACTTGTTTATAATTTGATAAGCATGGAGATTATTTTTTAAATATATAAAATAACAGGTTATATTGAATAAATGTAAAGTTTTTTTGAGATTGTTTTAATGATCATTTTCCAATGAAATTTATATATGATGATTTATTGTTTAGTCGCAGCTCTTCTTAATTATTCCTCATCTCTTGAATATCATGACTAGCTCAATAGTTGTTTTAATCTTAAATTAATTATGCTTAAGCTCAATGGCTATCAACATGTTTATTTAGATGATTTACATACATACCCCTTGATTCATATGTATTTGCACATCTAATACCAAAATTTCATTTTTTATGTATATTTCACCATACCTAACTACATAGGCATGCAAGATTGTATTTCACTTTTTAAAAGTTAAAAATGCTNTCCAAATTGGCATCCAATTCATGTTGAAAACTCTTCATGAGGTCCCTATTGACCATTTACAACAATCAATTTCAACTTAGCCCAAGACTAACCCAAACTAGACCCAAGCCTAGCCCAACATGAACAAATTAATTAAAGTTTAAAATTCTCTCAAATTGATCCTTTAATTGAGCTCAAAACCACTTCCATACTTCACCAAAGTTGTTACTTATGATCATCTACACCAAATGCAGCAAATAATTAAGCTAATTGACATGGTTAGCCTAGACCAAACCCAAGACTTGGTCATTTGCACCCATTTGGACCCATGCACTAAATGTGACCTAACCACCCTAAAGTCACCAAATTAACTCCACACCAGCCATTAGTTGGACTTAGTGACAAATCAAAACACTATGAAACCACCTAAATCATGCCATGGACCAAAGGTCTCCCAAATTAAGGGATATTATTTCCAAAAATGCACGTGCTTAAGATATCTTTACCAAAATTAGGTATTATTGTACTAAATTGCTGTGACATATTCCTCTGGGTTCCCAGAGCTCCTAGCCACCTCCCCCTAGCCGGCCGGCCAGCCTAGTGGTCGGAAAAGCTTAAAATCGAGAGCCACCCCCATGGCACCTCACCCAAAATCAAACCTAGAGGCCAGCTCATCAAAATCAAATTGAAAAGCTCCTCCGCCCTCCACCTAAGCACCAATTTGCACCCAAACTTGTGCCCTGAGAGCCACACCATGGCCATTTTTATAAAAACTCACCTCCACGGCCATGGGAGAGGTCCTAAATTTTTCTCAAAGAGAGCCTCCCAAATCACTCACAAAGCTTCCTTTAGATCTCCACAACCCATTCCAATCACTCCACTGCCTTGATTCCCCCTGTATAACACTACTTTTGAGCTTAAAAATTAGGGCAGAAACAAGACATCTCTCAAAACTCCACCAAACTTCAATTTCTTGTGCCCACACCTTCACAACAGCAAGAGAAGACAAAGCCCCATCAAATGTGTAATTTTTGGAAATTTAGCCTTAATTGACATTTAGGCTTAAGTCAAGGAGGGAAATGGACAACCTTTGATCTTAATCAATTTATTTGATGTTTGGAACACAAGGGGTTAATGGGTAAAAACCAATCTCACTTTCTTAATTAAGTTAATAAATCTCTAAATTATTAAAATTTAGGAAACCAATCTTATTTTCTTAATTAAGACTAATAAATTCCTAAATTATTAAAATTTGTAAGTATATTATAATTAAATGATCTTGGGATAAGTTAATAAATTTCTAAATTATTAAAATTTGGAAGTTTATTAAAATTAAACGATCCTGGACTGGGGTATGACTTTTGAAGCCAATAATTAATCAATTTAATACCCCTATTTTGATTTTCAAATAAAATCCAAGTGTTAATAAATTTCTAAATTATTAAAATTTAGAAGTTTATTAAAATTAAATGATCCTGAACTTAGTAATAAATTTCTAAATTATTAAGATTTGGAAGTTTATTAAAATTAAATGATCCTGGATTTAGAGTATGACTTTTGAAGTCAATAATTAATCAATTTAATACTCCTATTTTGATTTTCAAATAAAAATTCAAATTATGAATCATGACCACTTAAAGTTTAACATTTTCAAAACTAATTAAGACACTCACATAGGTCTTAAGGGCTTAGTGGTGACTTTGGCGAAATCAAAATTGACTAAATTAGGATTAGAGAAATAAACATAACATAATCAAATATCCTTGAAACACCACTAAGCCTAATTAAAAAATTGGCTAAGTGTCCAGGTTACACCAACTTGCCCTTTAAGGAAATTCACTCACATAAATTTCAAATTAAATGATAAATGATAATTACACTGTTCTTAGGGATAATTAAGACATCAATGTTCACTGAGTATTAGAAGTATTTTCAGGATGAACCATTAAGCAACATAATAAGTTTAAATGGACTCGAGGCTTTTCACTAGTTGGTGAGAGGGAGGCATGGACCTGCTTCCTCCTCCTAACTTGTTGGATACCTCAAAGGTCTATTAGACTTAATATACTTTGCTCAATGAAATCATCCTCAATTAAACTTTTATGGACTCACCAAAATACAACATAGAGATAGGAAAACTACCAAAACTTTACTTTTCCTGCTCTCTATAAACTGCCTTAACATGCATTTTAAGTTTCAGGTGGTGGAACAAGAAGACTCACCAGGTACGCTTTTACAGTTTATAGTATCATTTTTCTTGTGTCTTTTGCTTATATGCTTTATGCTTACGTTGTTTCTTTTTATACTTGCATTTACCTACATGTATGAAAACAACATAAACTTGCATGTTAACCAAAACCAAAGCCCAAAACCAAAACTAAAATCAACCAAGATAAAATCCACCGCCACAACATTAAAAATATAAAACAGCTCAAAATTTAATCACAAACATCACACAAAACTACAATTGCAACTAAATTCAGATGTCTTTATCGGATGATCGGGAATCCCTTGGAGGAGGTAACCTACGGTTGCTAACGAGGCTTCCCATGGTTTATATGAAATTATGGAACTCATTAAGTTGAGTTTAATAAGTTCATTTTGACTAAGTGAATCCAATATAAAATAGTGGTGCCGGAACGAGGGAACCGTAGGATCCTAACCGGTGTTGCTCTAATCAACTTTAATATGCCCTCATAAAATTTAAAGAACTTCAACCATAGGGCCACATGATTTAACATTATTACTTGACACACTAGAAAACTCAAACTTGTCACGGTGAAGAACTTTGAGCTAAAATGGTGGGCATCACGACCATCTTCAACAGCAAAACCCGTGTTCCCCAGCTAAACCAATCTTCCTTTTTAAGACTTAAACAACAAAGTCATAGGACTTTTAGGTTGCTTGCTTATGCAACGTAAATCCTCACATCATCTTTAGGTCTTTGCATAGCCTTGCTATACAATATAAGCCTTAACTCGTCTTAGGATTCCGAGGTTGTCGTTTGTCACAACCTAAATCCTCATATCTTTTAGGCTATTTGTGTGATTGTTTCACACAAATATAAGCCCTAACGAATAAAATTGGCAGGATGAAACACTTAAATTTTTCTCCTCTGAATTCAAACCAAACATTAGGATAGCTTGGGAAGTCATCGAGGTTCTCCTCTATAATCCATGACATCCCCTAGTTCTTCCTCCTTTGGATTCTACAATGAAATGTTCCAAATTTGAACCAATCCCCTTTCACACCTCTACGTCTGATTTCGTTGAAAAGTCCTACCCTTTGAAATTCCTTGAAGATAATATTTCCTGATTTTTATCGAGAGTCTTTTTAAGTGACTTTGGTCATTTAAGATGTAATTAACTATAGAGGTTTGCCCTTATAAGAAGCATGTCCAAACCCAGCTTAATATAAACTCTATTTAATCATTTACATTAAATAGGAGAACTTATCGGCAAATACAAATGTTTCATAGACCAAATGGACGTCATACGTTTCTTAGTTTATTTGATGCAGCTTCATCCTCAAGTCTTGTGTTTATCCTTCGGGATAGATACAGGATTTGAGGTACAGTGCTCTTTCATTTTAAATTATAAAAAATATGGGATCAGTCTGATTTCATACTTCAATTTCCTTCCAAAGAGGGCGACCGAATTTCAATTTCGGCGACCAACAGCTTCTTACAGGCAACTCCCCACAAAACCCCTGAAATAGCGCCAACACATTTTTATACCTATTTTTTGAGATATTGCGCTTTAATGAAATTATTTGTATGTTTTTCTTTTAGGTACAATCAAATGGATGAAAATGCTAAAAGGAGTTAAAAAGGGTTAAATTTGAAGCAAAAATGAAGATATATGCAAAAATGAACTGGGGCGCCTAAGCGCCCAAAATTGGCGCTGAAACACCAGATGAACCGCGCCTAAGCGCCAAGTACCTGAGGCTTAAGCACCAAAGTTAGTTACTTGAAGAAATATTTAATTAGAGCGAAATTTTGAAGAGGTGTTTGAAGCAATCCTTGATAAAAACATGGGAAATAACCCATGGACACAAAAATTCATTATATTGGCTTATGAGGAGACAACTTCTAGAAGATTCATTGAACAGAGACACATTTTTGAAGAGACACCAAGGCACCCCTTGGATTTTTATAAGAAAAGACTTAGATTTTCCAAGACAGGGACCATCCACCAAACTTTACCACCGCCGCCGCTGCCGCCCATCTCCGTCCCCGGCCACCTTTATTTTAGTTTTTTTTTTAGTATTAGTTTGTATTGTGAGAGAAGAAAGGGAATTCAAAGGAACTTCAAGACATTTGGTGGAGAGAATTTGATATAAGTATTTATTTTTGTGTCTACATTTGGTTTTAATTTAGATTTCATGTTTGTGTGCATGATTTCTACTTTTAAACTCATGTGTCGTTGTTTTTCTCCATGAATTCTGAGTAGTTTTCTTTATCTTTTTCCTTAAAATGATAAGTGATTAAAAGTTCAAAGAAAGTTGTGTGAAGTATTATTCATCAATGTTGGAAGAAGTTGTGATGATTCAAGACCTTGCACTTCATTTACTTCTTAATTTGGCCAATTAAGATGTTAAAACATGTCGTGAGAACATGTAAGATCTGAGATGGTATTGTCTCAATCAACAAATGATTGGAATCACATATTGATTTCATGAAAGAGAATGTAGTTCATGAGGTTGACTGCAAATAAGTAGGAAGATAATTTTCAAGGGTGTAGAATTAGAGGACTTTAGAGTGACAGACTAAAGTCCTCAATTTAATTTATAGTTTTAGGTTTTGATACGAGATGTTAGCCCCTAGGTGGAGGGAGAAGAGAGAACTCTAGAGTGAGAGCTAGTATCTTCCCTGCCTAGCCAGTCTTCAAGACTATTAAAACTATAGATTAGCCAATATTCTTTATAGCATCTTTAGTAAGGGTAAGGAAAATTATTGCTCCTATTTGGCACAACACATTTAACATACTTCCACAACTTATTTTCTATATTTATCACTGATTCATGATAAAGAAAAGCTATTTTATCTAAATTTCCTTCATCTTGCAAGTATTTTAATTAATTTAATTAATTGCTCACTTTATTTTCAATTATCAAAAATCACAAGAAGAATTGAACTTTTATTTCTATTATAGCATCTTACATTTGAGTAAGAATATATATTGCTAAGTATTTTGTTATTTAAATCCAATCTTCCTTGTGGGTTCAATTTTTGGGATTTAATTAGGATGTTCTATACTACTTGATAGCGATATATATGCTTGTGTAGTATCGCATATTGAAATATTATAACTGTATTCTTATTTGCTTCATAGTGAAAAAATTACCTATTTTTTGCTTTGGATCAAGTTTTTGGCACTGTTGGAAATTAAGAATAACTATTAAGGAAATGAATCATATAATAACATACATTGCATTTTGCATCTATCTATATAGAATGTCGGGACCACGTACTCATCAAACAATACACTTCTCAGCCCATAAAAATTATTGTTACGATCAGCAATAAATTCAACTTGTTTACCTCTAAAAATTATGTGGTCATCATCAGTGAACCTCAAGTTGGAATAAAACTCCTGAATCATGGGAAAAGTTGCTACTTCAGTGAAGTAGCATAATATTTCTCAATTTCTGGCAAGGATCAAACTTTTGATCTCGCCACCCGGGTTTGCAAATGCCCGTTCTTGAAACAATCTTTTGGTCTCCATTTGTGTATGGTAACTATGTTGGGCTTTGAAGTTAACGAATCTTCATGAATCAAAATCCTCAGACAACCTTCCTCTCTTAACTCAGGGAGCCATTGGAAATTCTATGAAGATCCAAATAAATTCCAAACAAATTACTAAATTAAAAATCTAACTCTTCAAGCAAGATTATTTGGTAAGAAACTTTTCACCATGAGTTTTCTTCAAGATTTTTCAATAAAAATCCCAAATTTTGAATATTCCATAATGTATGATAATTTCATGTTGAAAATAAAAATTTCTAAGTTAAAGTGGAGCTCTTACCAAGAGAAGATGATATCTATGATTTTTAGCCTCCAAAATCTTCTCTACCGTCGTCAATAAGAAGCACTAGGTCAAGGCTTAGATGTAGGAGACGACCCAAGCAATGAAAATAGAGCTTGTCTGTATGATTTTGCGGTTGGTTAGGTGATCTGGTGTGTTCAGGTCTTTGGCGCATCATGTGTCAGCGCTCTGTTAGTTCGCGCATCATGCGCCAGAGCTTAAATTCACCAGATTTTGGTTTCTATGGAAATCTGCTCCCTACCGTCTTACGTCAACATGTAATTAGCTCAAATAAACATTTCTAAGCATACGTAAACATCATTTTAACACCAAATTTTTACAAACAACACAAAACTCACATTTATATATATAATCCGCACTAATACAAACTAACAGTTTTCAAGCCAACAAAACATCAAATTCAGTGTTCTAAAGCAAGCTAACATCGTAACACTGAAATCTAAACATCAAAATACAAAGCATAAACATTATGGTGGAACAATAGAAAGAAAATGCAATCTAACTTAACAAACTAACACAAACAGTACTAAACAAAACATTCCATGCATAAATTAAGTTCAAACATCTTCTTCACTCTCGTCCTCCAAGATTCCTCTCATCGATTGGTAGTGCACATACAGGTTGTAGAAGGGTCGATATGAAAATTCATCAGTTGAATCCTCTCCAATTCAAGAATTTTTCTTGAACAAACGTACCAAACTGTCTTTAATACGCCTAGTATGTTCAAAATGTTCCTTCAGTCTCTAATCCAGATGATCCAGCATTTTAGAAATATTCTGAATCACATGCATAAGATTTTGCACCTCTTTCTCTATCTACTTGATTCTCTTCAAAAGTGCATTCAAATTATAGTAGGCCTGAATTGGTGATCAATTCTGGGATTCCTAGCCATCAGCACATTCATATCAATTTCATCTCCCATTCCAGTACAACTGCAATGGACTTCAGGATCCATTGGTTTTGAAAGAAGAAGCAGTTTTTCCCAACTTTCACAAGGTACTTGTGATTGACTGCATAGTAGGAAAATAGTGGATGGATATTCAATACCAATTGTAGAGCAATTCACAATAAAACCCAAAACTGATTTTACAAATATGGCTCCAATATCAGCAGGTTTTTCGGTTTGAATATAATAATTTAAAATAGCGCTCTCCGCAGTTACCTTACTGATATTCATGGTGGGCAGTAATTTTAATGTAATAAAGAAGTGTCATGCCTTAGAAGTATGATTTAACAATGATGATGAAAAACTTACATTCTCATCTTCTCTAGCTTCCCAATTTGCATCTTCATTCGTAAGGTATTGGTAGTGTTCATTCACATTTTCTCTCGTAGCTGTAAAATTAGCATAATGACGGATAGGCACATTCTCAATCATTAACATATAGTTTATTCTTAAGAGAGTGAACTGCACAAACTTGCCTAGCACATAGACTATTCCTTGGTTGATCCCATAAAGATTTGCATAAAAATCTTTCATCACTTAGGCACCTACAACGGTAGTAGTGTATCAAAGAACTTCCCAGCGTCTCTGCAAAATAATGTCTTCCATTCGAGTATTCGGTGTGTTGAATCCTTGATTCACAAATCCCCTTTCTTTAATTAGCCTCTTCTTCACTAGAACTCGATCATGTAATTTTTGGACATCGAAACTGACAAACTTTCTCTAGTTGAAAATTCCAAATCTTGCAGTATTTTTGGAGTGGGAAGCCATTGAATTTGAAATCTAGTGGGGTTTACCTCGTTTTCCCCCTTAAAATAGGCTTAGAATTTGATTTTTAAGAGTTATAAGGAGAAGAAGCGCCAAAAACTGCCTTTTGAAATGTTTAAGTCATTTTCGTTGTAGCGACGCATCATGCGCCAGCTCTCTGGAATTCGGTGCATCATGCATCAGTTCCAAAAACAACACGATTTTGATTTCGATCCAATAAATTCTCAGTTTTTTTTATAAAATTAAGCAAATAAAGATGTTTCTATATATTTTTCTCAAATACTTGGACTTCATAAAAACCTAAACATAAATATACGTAAAATATCTCAAACACAAAAAACTAAAACAAAAAAAACTAAATAACGATTCATATGGGTTGTCTCCCACAAAGCGCTTGGTTTAATGTCGTCAACTCAACATTCCCAGTCTCATTTTGGGTGACCCAATATTACAGTTTCTTTGAAAGTTGGTCTTTGACCACCAAAATATGGTTTCACTATGTGCCCATTCACTTTAAATTATTTTCCAGTCTTGGGATCTTCATTATTAAGTGATTCATAGGGATAGACTTTTATAACTCTAAATGACCATTTCCACCTAAACTTTAATTTCCAGGAAATAATTTCAATTTTTTATTGTATAATAAAACTTCCTAACCATGTTCAAACTCTTTTTTTATTATCTTTTGATTATTCCATTCTTTCATCTTTTTCTTATAAATCCTTGCATTATCAAAGGATTCATTCTTAATTTCCTCAAGCTCATTAAATTGTAATAATCTTTTCTCACCAACTTCTTTCAAATTTAAATTGAATTTTTTTATAACCCAGTAATCTTTATGATCCAATTATTTTATGTCCCAAAAATTAATCTATATGGAGACATTCCTATAGGTATCTTATAAGCAATAATGTATGCCCATAATGTCGTATCTAATTTAACAGACCAATCCATTTTATTAAAATTAACACTCTTTTATAAATTTCTCTTAATTTCAGGATTAGATACTTCTGCTAAACCTCTAGTCTGGAGATAATAAGTAGTTGCAATTTTATGCATTATATTATATTTTTCCACCAATCTTGCAACGGTTGCATTCCTAAAATGAGATCCTCTATCGGTAATGATTAGTCTCAACATTTCACATCTTGGTAAAGCGATTGCTTCAATCCATTTTGAAACATAATCCATAGCAATCAATATATATATATATATATATATATATATATA
>JXCR01103505.1:118727-130479 GCA_002079205.1 Phalaenopsis hybrid cultivar | reverse complement strand
TATATATATATATATATAAAATAGATTTTTGTGGACAGGTCAAAGGCAGCAACTTCACGCAAAAGGTTGCTAAACCTACCATGGCTGGAGGTATAGGTTTTAAGAGGCTCCAAAAACTCATCCAGATCAATCTCTGCAAAATGTGGATAAATTTCAGAGCTCAGACATCCCTTTGGGCTAAATTCATGAAAGGTAAGTATTGTAAGGGTCAGCACCCCTCTCTTATCACCAAGAAATTGGGTGACTCCAGGATTTGGGTTAACATGCTCAGAGTAAGACATCTTGCTGAGGATATGTAGATTGGGGATTTAGGGAATGGTAAGTTGAATTTTTGGTTGGATCATTGGTGTCCCATGGATTGGCTAGGTGCTCCCCCTCCTGACTTCAATCCACAACTTACTGTGGCTGATTTTTTGGGAGGGTGACTTCTGATCAATATCCAAGCTCTAGTCCATTTTATAGGAGCCTCATCTCTCTCAAATTACCAAAGTCAACTTTGATAAGAGCAAGAAGGATAGAATTATCTGGCATAGTTTTATTAATCAAAGTTTGACTAAAGCTATTTATGCTAGGATTTTCTGCTGGGACTAGGTCCCTTAGGGAGAAGCCATATGGAACAGATTCCTCTCCCCTTCAATGTCTTTCTTTTATTCAACAGATTATTGCCCACTGATGATATACTCAAACTAAAGGGATTGAGGGGGCCTTCTAGATGCTATCTTTGTCAACAGAATGAGGAAAACAACAACCATCTCTTCTTCAACTGTAAGTTTGCTTAAGACGTATGGAAAGACTTTTTGGCTATGCTTAAGGTGGATGGTTTTGTATTGGATTGGTCCAATCTTAAAGTTGGGTGGCACAGCTGGAAGAGAAGTCACTGTGAATCTATTCCTTTTAATGTTACCTAATTTCTTTGGATGAGCAGAAACATCACAAAACATGAGGACAAATACATCCAACACTACAGGGTCACCAGAAATTGTGCCTCTTACTTAACCAAATTGTTTCAGTTCAATAACTTCCCCAATTCTTGTAAACTCCAAATCACTGATGCTATAGAATCTCATAAGATTGAGAAGATCTTTTGGAAACCCCCTGAACACTACACCATGAAGATCAATACTGATGGTAGTTTTAATGAATGGGGAGTTAAGGTAGGGGCAGTTTTTAGGGACTCCCCTAGCAAATGTTTATTATTCTTTCATGCCCCAACTGAGGCTAAAGATGCACTTGAGGCAGAACTAATTACTATTTTTTGGGCTCTAACATTTGATATAAAAGTTGAATGGTATAAATTATGGATAGAGGTGGACTCTCTACAACTCATCAACTTCCTGGATTCTGAGAATTTGTCTTCCTGGTACCACACACAATGGAAACAGAAAATCTTGAGTCTAAAAAAGATCATTAACTTCAATATGACTTTTATCTACAAGGAAGGAAATCAACCTGCAAATTGGCTAGCCATACAAGGTTTTTTTATTATAAATCTATATATGTTGCCGCCAGGCCCCCCACTCATCTTGCTCTCCTACTTCATGGTGATAGAATTGAGGCCCCACATCTTAGAATTAAGGCTAACAATTCTAATGGTCTCTAGCAACTGGGCCACCTCTCCCCTCTTCTTTCTTTGGCTTCATCTTTGNAGCAATCCATCACAAAATCACATCAATAAGGTTCATTTGTTCAATGTGTGAGGAAAGACACAATAGATAACCCAATACCAGCTAAATAACATTCCAATATCACCTTTATACTACCCCAATACCACATCTCAACATCACCATTAATCCACCACAATATCACATCAATATCACCCTAATATCACCCCAATACCACTCTAATATCACACCTCAACACCACCACTAATTTACCATAATATCATATCAATATCACATCAAAATGACCCCAATATCACAAAAATGCCACCCCATCAATAAATTTTTCAAAACCCTCAATATCATCCCAATACCACACCTCAACACTACCACTAATACCACCTCAATATCACTCCATTACCACAAACATTGAACGACCTTCATAACCTCAACAAGACCAAACCAATGCCATCCCAATACTGCAAACATTAATCCACCCCAAAACTTCAAAAAGACCAAGCCAATACCACCCCAATACTACCAGCATTACACCACCAGCAAATCTATACATTATATTCATTGGGTTATTTATACTAGTTTTTCATGTGATATTAAAGATTTGAATGTTACGTGTATTGTTTATATTTACTTTACACTACTCTCTTTTAGCATAACAAATTTGTGTTTTTTTTTTTTTTTTGAATTGTTTTGTACGGATTTAAGTGCAAGGATGCATACATGTAAGTGTAGGCCTTCCATTGTCAAAGTAGTATGTGACCAAATATGTTGAAGCTTGAAAGATGAAGCTATAATTATTTTACGTGATTTTAATTTATTCTGGTACTTTAAGATGCTTCCTTAACAACAAGAAAATACACTGACCCTAAAAATTTTAAAATATTTGGATGTTGATGAAATACTTTTCAAGATTTGTGTAAAATCATTGGGCTTCACTGCTGATAAGGTTGTCCTGATAATATGAATGCTCAATAGAAGAGAACCTGTAATTTGGGACAAGTCCGTAGTATCAAGCATCACTTCATTAATAATAAGGATTGAACTCAAGAGCATTGTTACAGGCGAGTATTTTAGTCCTGTTGTTGGGTTGATTATTAAGTTTTTTTGTCTTATTTTTTCACTCGAGCAATTATGACGTGTAGAGCGGACTGTACATGTTTGTCGCAGATGTGCATAATTTTTCTAATTTCAACTAACGAAGTTCCACATGTGATTATCTTACCAAGAAAATTGATATTATTGCTTAGAAAGTAAGGTAGCAACAAACCCTTGACTACATGAATGAATTTATTACCTTGCTCACGGTGAGCATTTTATGTGCTTCAAGACACTCGACTTCTTTTTTCATTCAAATTAATGTTTTTCTTTTTCATTTTAGATATGGTTTTATGAGCGAACACATGTAATCACACATAGCGTATCTAAAGCTTAACCACGAATGTTGAGGGGACTGAAAAAGCGGAAATTGGTGCAATAAACTATGTTATTCTCTTAGATGCATCCTGAACATGCATATTTAATTACAAATTATTTGAAATTAATACAAAAAATTATCTTTTGCACATGTAAATATGAAATATGATAAGCAACCTTTTCTTTTTTTAATTTTTTTACAAGTTTTTTATTCCTTTAAGGACATAACTATGATGGAGCTATGACTGCTTACTCCATTAACATGTGGCATCACTAGGAGCTCTCTTCCAGAAAACTCATTCTCACATTTACCTCTGAGAGCTGCTCTTGGTACTAGTATTAGCCCCCTTGAGAAACCTCATTGTCTAAATCACTACAAACATCGATTCTAGTATCTGGGCTTATTTCTTCCCCACCAAAATCTGAAGCCCAAGTAAAAATCAAGGAAATTTTATCTTTACTGAGGAGGCAAGAAAATTAGTTTTTAGATTTTGAAGCTTTAGTTAATAGTAAATTGGTCGATCTTCATAGCAGTGTATTAGCTCTCGAGTATAATTGAAGGTAAAACCAGTTTATAAAGCCTCTCTTGTACGAACTATAATTAAATCAAGTGAAGAGAAGAGCAGTCTTGTTATAGTTGCTATGGAGGATTAAAAGAAGCCTGAAGAAATTGAAACAGACTTAGTTGAAACCTCCAAAGAGGCATTTCAAGCATTAGTCTATTTAAAAAAATGAAAGGATTGACTTGGACTACTACGAATCAAAGGTGTTTATGATATAGTTTGTTTAGTATATATTATCAATAACATTAGATTGTGCTCAATTGTATCCTTTTATTTGAATTTGTAGGATATTCATGTGGTAGTTGTCATTAATTTTCAAAGCAGGGATGACATTCCTGCACATATATTAGTTTTGATTGACCAATGATGTGCATGACTCGTAGATATGCCCATTTTTATTTACATTTATTTAAATTTACTTCACAATTCTTCAATGTATTGACCATGCAAGGATGATATTATGGTCGTCGTTGGCCATATTATTATTATTATACGGTCCTACATTGAAGAAGTTCTCACAAATAAGTACCTATTCAAGGAACACATCAATGTATTTGTGTTTATTTTAGAAGAGAAGAAGAATAAATCTCTATCACTACAAATTTTTCCTGTACATATAACCAAGTGATTGGATAGCTACACACATCTAGTTCGAAGTATTATAGGTTGCATCATTTTTTTTAACTAAAATACCTTTCATATAGAGTAGATATACCACACTTATGAGTCTGAAAAACGAGTTTCATAGACCATAGTACAAAGGAAAATGTTCATAAGCCAAAGCTTCTACTGTTGCAAATTATTGATAACCAACATTGGACTCTGCTTGTTGTGGAGTTGATATCAAAGAAATAGCGGCTTTATGATTCCATCCCCTAGATTTATCATAAGAACATCACCTATGAAGTTGTAAGTAAAATATAATTTCATGATTCCATTTATTTGTTTTTGTTACCTTGTAGTATTCATATTTCTATGTTGTGTCAAATTATAGATTAAATTGATTGTTTGAAATGTCGACGCGACGTTTGATGCCAATCCACCTGACCGGCCTGTTACTACCACCAGAGGCGTTCCAACACAAATTAAAAGTTTTGACTGTGGAATGCTTACATACAAATACATGGAAGCCTTGGTCGGTGTAAAGGCAGTAGAGTAGATTGGAGCATGCAACAAATTGGCAATAGTCTACGGGGAGATTCAGGGCAGAATTTGTACACAAACTTTGCTTATGGACCATGTCAACTCAGAAAAAATGCAGGTATGAAATCGCTACAATAATGTTTTTATTTATTATGTATCATGCATGTTTACCTGTCTTCATTATCTTTAAATTTTTTAACCAACGAAGAAACTACAGTAAGATGTGCTTGTTCTGATTGATGTTGAACATCAGAGTCTATAATTAATGGATGTAATGAAGACTTTATATCTGAATAACAATGGTTCATCATCAACATCTTTGTTTTTGTCAACTTCTAATTGAGTCGGTACTTTTTTCTTATCAATCGCTGGATTTTTTTTGAAAATATGAGCAGTGGCCCATAGGATTCATTCAAAAGTTTTTTTGGAATTGGGTAAGCCCCTCATGTTCTATTTACTGGATTTCTTCATGTCAAAATCCTTTCAATTCAAATATTTTAAGTCATGTTTAGCAATTGTCAATGAGAATCTAGGTGGTGGCATTGTGGTCTTGATGGCTAAACGTGACAGAGAAGAAATTGAACTCAATGTTGCTACGATGGAATTTGACTTTTGAGGCACATACATAATATGTAAAAGTGGAAGCCCTCTTATTCTTGCATATCTTAAGAAGTTTGCAAAAGTAAGTACATTTTTCTTTGTCCATTTTTATATCATCCAATTAAATATATGCCAAAATTAAAAAAAAAAAACATTATATATATATTTTTTAATTTCATTAAAAGTGATTGTAGCTTTAGATGTATCGGTCTCTAAAGCTCGTGCTATTAAAGTTTAGAATACTTCAGTTTTTTACATGCATACCACCTTACCTATGCATGATAAGGTGCATTTCATTTTTTAAAAGTTAAAAGGGTGGTATTTTTGATGTCACATGCAAGAGTTGGGTGGTATAAATGTAAAATTTAAACTTTAGGTGTTAGATATGTGCATACATTGGAATTGGGTGGTATGTATGTAAGTGCCCCTATTTTGGCTTTGCTAATGCACGTATTCTATTGCTTATATTGTTTCTTGCTGATCGGCCTCATCAAGGGCATTGCTTAAAGAATATGGATTGCAATTTATTAAGGGCAGTATGGTGTTAGATATTATGGTGGAAATGAGTAAGATATGGCCCCTTCCATTTGGTCCATTTTGAATACTATTTGAGCTTGTAAAAATCATGGCAGGAAATTGTAAGGAATCAGGGCCTGTTCTGCGAATCATAGAAACAACTGCAGGCCATTAATCAATGTTATTTGAAGCTTTGAATCTGCATGATGAGCTTGAGCAGGTCCTTGCAAAGTTACTGCTTCTGGAAAGAATGAAAAAGAGAGAATGAAACTTTGAAGCAAAGATTACAAAAAAGATATTTCTCATATAGTTTCAACATCTCAAGGAACTTCAGGTTTATCAAATGTGTATAGAGATGGTATTTTCTAAGATTTTGAAATATTAATATTTAATCTCCAATTGAAACAAAAAGTTGATGTTTATACAATACTAATGTGTGTTCGATTACTTCCAAGCATTAATACATATGGTTTGCATGGGACAATTGTTTCCAGCACCAATACATATGGTTCAAACATAAACACATACGGTTGGTACATTAAAAAGATCACATGAGGCGAAAATGACATAAATTAAGCACAATAACCTAAATTTTTTGTTTTAAAACTTGCACCTGTTCTTGTTAGTGGAGGTGCACTTGATGATGTCCAAAATTCTTATCATTGCCAAATAATTACCAAAGAAATATTAAATAAGGAATCATATATAAAGATGGAAGAATAAATGCCTCAAAAGATAATCACATCATTCCCCCATGAAGCAATCTGGTAATAAACATAGTGGGGTAGCACATAAGGAGGGATTTTTGACTTCAAATGTTATATGCTCTTTCTCCTTACCTATCATATAAATATACAAAAAATAAAACAACATCATGATGATCATAAGTAAGAAGTTATCAAAAATTAGTGGCAGTAATTTTTGCCATTGCTTCTCTTCCTTCTCCCAATGCCCTTTAAACCAGGAATTTGAAAACACCCTTTGGTTGCATCTTTGTTGGATCTTTTAGATTCACATTGAATTCCTTTTTTTTTTTGGTTTTTTTTTGCTTGTCTTGTGACTGATTTAAGGTGATTTTCACATTAAAACTAAGCGAACATCATCTAAAAATTTTTTCAATGACTCCAACGTGTATTGTTCGTCCTCTTGGTTGCCTTGGGCCTTCGAGCTTCATTGATATGAATATTTGTGGATTTGGTTTTGAAAAATAACTCTGCTCGAGGAACCACATTTCACTGCAATTTCTTAATGATCAGTAACCCTTTACAATGTAGAAGTCTTTCTTCGCAGCTAAAGGCCATCACATGATAAGATATTTTTCTGGAATCTTACCTATATTTTTATGGCTCATAACTCTAATGCAATGGGCACATAATATACCCATCATTTCAAATTTTTTACAACTACAACATTTAGTGTTACTTTATCCAATTAAACAATCTAATTTTTAGTTGTTACATTACTATCCAAATTTCTNTATATATATATATATATATATATATATATATATATATATATATATATATATATAAGCCAAAACTTACGATATCATTAATGTGAAAAACAGTTTGCAACCCTTAAATGGGGAGCATTTAAAGCATCTCCTACAAACAAAACAAGAAGAGGGGGTGGGGAATAAGAAACAAGACTCTCAACAGTTGACAAACCAGTCTTGGCAAGCCAATTGGCAGGTTGGTTCTCTTCCCTGTAAATAAAAGGTAGTTGAACCTTTAGAGTAGACAGCATGGAGATAATCTTGTTAGCCCATTGAACATGACACCAAGAAGCTTGTCTTCTATCTTGTAGCATATGTAGAAGTACCTCTGAGTCCCCCTCAAAAATTAAATTTTTCCAATGATAGCAAGAGTGATGGCCTAATATACAACAATTAATTCAGCTTCAAGAGAATCAATATCACAAACAGGAGCCTGAAAAAATAGAATACAGTGTCCCATATGGTTTCTGAACACACCTCCCACCCCAGTCCCAAAGGAAGAAAAACTGCCATTAGTGATCTTAATTTATCGGTAGGTGGGTGGGAACAAGTACACTGTAGTTACTATATATGAAATGGATCTTCCTAATAGAGTGGGGGAGCAAATGCTAGGGAATGTTTGGTAAAGTATAAGTTTATGCAGATAAAAGAGACAATGCCTGGTGATTTACAAATGTGTGCTGACCTGACCATCAAATTTGGCCTTATTCCTAGCCATCCAGATGAACCAGACCACCATAAAAGGGACAGTTCCAACTTTAGCAGCCTTCCAGCTCTTCCAGGCATAGTATTCAGTGATAGATATTGTTCCAATCCAGTTGCATAGTATTCAGTGTGATATTGTGGGAGAGTTCAGTCCAAACCTCTTTAGAAAATCTGCACATAAAGAAGAGATGAGGAATATATTCCTCCATCTCCCCACAAAGGTAACATTTAGAGGGTCCTCTCAAGCCTTTGAGTTTGAGAATATCATCAGTGGGGAGCAGGCCATTGAGAATTATCCAACTAAAAAAGGACATGGAAGGGGATAAGCTTTTTTGCTAGATGAGTTCCCCCCAACTCTTTGTCTCCCAAGTGTTGAGTTTATAATAGATTGCTTTAGTAAGACTCTGAAGCTTTGATCCCTGCCAGACTAATATGTCAGCTCTAGAACTGTCAACCTGAATTCTAGATGGGGTTGTAGAATGGTTTGGAGTAGAGGTAGTGACCATTGGATCCCCTCCCAACAGTCAGCTACAGTTAGTTGAGTATTAAGTTGGTTATTGATGGGTTGCAAGACATCTTTAAGACAACAGGAATCAAGCCAAAAATTGATCTTCTCATTTCCAATATCCCATAAAAAGAGGTCTTCAGCTTATTTTATGACTTTCAGTAAATTCACACAAACTCTGGAATCTCCTGGCTTTCTGCAAATAGTATTAGGATGACTATCCTTACAATACTTACCCAGCATGAATTTAGCCCAAAGTGAATTTTGCTCTCTAAACTTTATCCACATCTTGCACCGGTAGACTAGTAATAAGTGTTTTAGCCCTTTAAAGCCAATACCCCCAACCACAGTTGGTTTAGCTGATTTCTGCCAGCTAGCTCAGTGAAGTTGCTGCCTTTGACCAACCTAAAGGAACCTATTAAAGTTCCTTTACAGTTGCATTTGAGTGCTTTTATTCAAACTAGTCATTTAGAGAATATATGAGTGGAAATTTGTAATGATTCTTTTCAACAGTGTGATTCTACCTCCATTGGAGAGAAAAGAGTGAGTCCAGCTAGAGAGAGTGGCAAAGATCTTTCCCAAAACATCCTTAAATTATGTTTTTTTTAGTTCTTCCTTTTATGAGTTGGACACCAAGATACTTGATGGGCAAGGTAGAACTATTGAATTTTGTATAGTTAAGAATCTAATTTGGTATGCTGATTAAAATAGATATTGCATTTATCTGAGTTAAACGATAGACCAGAATGGCTTTGGAAGATCTGTAAGCACTTCATGACTTTCTTAACTGCATTCTTATTAGCACTAGAAAACACCATAATATCATCTGCATAAACTAAATGTGAGATAGGCACTTTAGATTTGTGATGGTACCTGACACATTTGAAGGGGAGTAGACTTCTGTTCATCATCCTGGATAGGTGATCAAGTGCCAACATAAAAATAGTTGGAGATAATGGGTCTCCTAGTTTAAGACCTCTGGAGGCTGTGAAGGAACCTCAAGCTTGACCATTAATAAGAAGGGAGTGAGAATTATCATTGAGCCACCTGTATATGAGATTGCAGAAATCAGCTTGAAACCCTTTAGTGGAGAAGACTTCCAGGATAAACTCCCAGCAAATGGTTTCATAAGCTTTTTTTATATCCAATTTATAGATTAAATTGCCATTCCTGCAGCATCTACCCAAATCCAACAGAAGCTCTTGGGCAAGGAGTACATTATCAGTGATAGATCTGCCCTTGACAAAAGCAGACTAATTTTTACAGATAATATTACCAAGATAAGGCTAAATTCTGCCAACAATGATCTTGCTAATTAGTTTACTGATGACAGAAGTAAGATTAATAGGCTTGAAATCATTCTTGGTTTTCTAAATAGTAGATTTGGGAATGTGAACAATACTAGAAGAATTGAAGTAATGGGGGATGGATGAGCCTTGAAAAAAACTTTGACTAGCAGCAATCACTTCATTTTTGATGATTTCCCGTGCTTTCTTATAAAAATCACTTGTAAAGCCATCAGGCCCAGTAGTTTTGGAAATGTCTATACCTTGAAGAGCTAGCCAAACTTCAACCTCAGTGAGACGAGAAGTCAGATTTAGATTGGAAATAGAGTTAATCTCCTCAATGAAGTAGAAATTCTCAATATGAGATCTCTGGAAGTTTGGTTGAGTTAATATCTGTTAGAAATGAGCAACAGCATCAAGGGCAATGGAAGCATTATCAGAAATCCATGTTCCATTAGAATTTTGGATCTTATGAATTGTATTGCATTGTCTCCTGTATTTGATGTAGGCATGGTAGAACTTTGTGTTCCTATCCCCATCTTTGAAATGGCTAATAGAGGCTTTTTGTCTAAGGAATTTCTCTTGTCTATCAATGGCAAGGAGTAATTTTTCTTGAGCAATCAGTACTAGATTCTCCTCCCAACATCCTTCAAAGCTAAGGTCTCCAACTCTAAAACTTCTTTTCAGCATCTTCCAAAGCTTTAAATACATCCCTAAAGGACTTCCAGCCCCAAGCTTTCAGAACTTTACTAACCTTCACATGCAGAAAGACCAGTTTAGGCCAGGGATCAAGATTCACATTAGATTGTCAAGCACCTGCCACAGTGTTGAGAAAAGAGAGGTGATCAGACCACATGTTGAGATATCTGAATGGAGAGTGAGAGGTGTAAGATTCAGAGGCAGTACCTAAAATAAGAAGGGACCTGTGGTCAAATCCTGCAAGACTAAGCTGAGTAACAGCAATGTGCAAACAAATGCTGACACCAAGAGTTATTAACCAAATTCCTGTCAAGTCTTTCCCATATAACACCCCTCTTACAAGTGAACTTTGGTCCCTTATAACCAATATCAAAAAGACTAGCTTTTAAGATATTATCAGAAAAGAGGTTCATTTTAGCTAGATTTGGGGGTCTCCCACCAGTCTTCTCTGCAGAATGAGTGAAGCAATTAAACTCACCACCAACTAGCCAACAAGAATCCAAATTTTAACTAATGTCATGTAAACAAACCCAGAGATCTCTCCTTTCAGTTTTGGAGCACCCAACTGTTGACCTCACTTTTGGTTGAGGTCTAGAAACTTCTTTAGTATCCTAGGTCTAGCCATAGGACTTTCCTATTGACTAGTCTTGGAAAACTAGAAAAGGTACCCCCGCCATTAGAAATTCAAAACTCTTCTCTTTACTCAACTTGAAGTTTCACATATTAATTTTAACCTCTAGCATAGAGTACGTAATATCATTATGAGAGAATTCAAGAAGAGTTCCTATAGGACTACTTGGCCTTAGGATTGACCCTAGGTGTTGGTTTGGAGTTAGGGTACACAATATCTTCATAATACCCTGGCTAAAACCAATACATAAGGACCCAAAATGGGGATTTCATTGATCCATGGTTCATTTATAATGGATATCTATCCAATTCTACTTGAAATACTTAACTGGGTCTTTTGCCTCAAACACTCCCAAATTATCTAACTGCCCTTAAGACCTTCCTTTAACCCAAAATCCAAAAATCCCATAAAATTCCCAATAAATCCCAAATATTCCCAATTTCATTTCTTTCAACTACCACATGGCCCAATTTGGTCAATTTGGCCATCTTTAACCAAAATACCCTCAAAATTGCCAAAATTACAAAAATACCCTTGGCACCCCAAACTTTCCCAAAACCTCCAAAATCACTCCAAATGT
>JXCR01103505.1:102768-114900 GCA_002079205.1 Phalaenopsis hybrid cultivar | reverse complement strand
CATATTCTTGCACGTCGCAAGATAGGTGGAAAATTTGAGCCGACTTGGGAGGGACCATTTGTGATTGAGAAGGTCTACGCCGGAGGACTTTACCAACTCATCAATTCTCAAGGAGAANATTGAGAAGGTCTACGCCGGAGGAGTTTACCAACTCATCAATTCTCAAGGAGAAAGGCCTATGCTTCCAATAAATGGATGATACCTAAAGGCCTACTACGCGACATGACGACGCTTGCCGCTGTTAGTTTGTCGCGTACATATAAAAAATTTTTGTGAAACTTCAGATAGTTCTGGGGTTATTTATATGGCCTAAAAAGTCTATGACCAGATAAAATTTTCTTATCAATATCAAATTTTAATGAAAATTCTTAGTATCGCGTATTACATCCATCCTTTTCTACATATATATTAACAAGATAAAATATACGTTAATTGAACTATGTTTTGTTCTGGTTCATAAACAATTCCAGCTCACTAATGTCTCCCTGTTAGTTTTAGGAAGAGATGTCAGGACCGCGGCTGATCTTTGCCCTCAAAGACGGTTTAAACCTCGCTTTAAATGAAGAAGATGTACCGCAAGGTGGAATAATCAACTTCGATATGAAATTTGATGATATCAATGTGAGATACAAAAATCCACTAATGGATGCTGTTGGAGAACAAGAAAAAGAGGGATTGCCCTCATTGCTCAAATTCAGCACCAGGATTCTCTCCTCCTTAAAAGGGAAAGAAATTATTGAAGAACAAGATCCAATGGAAGGGTCAAGTCGCCGTTTGCCTTCCATGATAGCTACTTCAGCAGGAAATTTGATAGTCGTTGACAATCAGAAAATACATTTTGCCTCATTGCATAGGACTCAGCAAAGAAATGCTGATCGGAGAAAACAAAGAGCTCTTGCGAAAATGCAGAAAGAAAAAGTAAAGTTATTTGCGATCCTAGAAGGATACATCTATAATGTCGACATGAGGGAGTCTTTTGATAGTCTTCTATTGACAGAGGATGAAATACAATCAGTACAGCGTCCGGAACCATCACCAGCATGGATTCACTCCAATTTCAGTTCGGTTTGTTCCACTTGCCATTCTGCAACACTTAAACAAGGACATTATACAGGAGCCTTTGTAGAATTCCCAGGTTACAATGCCTTACATCTGGGACAATATGGTAATTATGATGATTATTCATCAGCCAATGAATTGATAAGATATGATGATTTGCCGATCGATGACACAAACACAGTTCAACATCATCCATGAGACATTTTTCATGCGCCAACTCAAATTTAGGCGTATAATCCTGTGGAAATTATACGACCATTAACATGACAACCAATCATTAATAATCGGTTAAATGATGAAGCCCGTTATCCAACATATTCAGGCAGAGTCGAGCTTGCAAAAATACATAATGTTAAATGCAATGTTTTCGAACATTTTGAAATAGTCGATGGAGACTATGTTAACATTCTGGAGGGATTGGAATTATATACAAAGGTCTTTTCTCTTACAGAGCAACAAGAAGTACTCGATTGTGTGTTCGACATCCAAATCAGAGGCAAAGCAGGACTGCTATCCGGAAGAACATATTTCGAACCTAAAAAAATGGATGAGAGGCAAGGGTCGCATTACAATACAATGCGGCTGTTGTTACAATTATAAGATAGATCGACAAGGAAATCTTCGAGAAATTTTACAACATGAGCAGGTGGAGCCAATGCCACCTATGATAAAATGGATGATCACACGGAAGGTCCAATATGACATAATTTCAGCAGATTGCATCCCCAATAGTTGCATAATTAATATCTATGAAGAAGGAGATTTTATCCCTCCGCATATTGACCATCACGATTTTGTTCATCCGTTCTGTACGGTCTCCCTCATATCGGAGAGCAGTATACTGTTCGATACAGATATAGAGNAAGGAAGCCAAACCCCCATCAATTCCCCCTCTGAAATAGCCTCTACCATAACTCTCAACCAACTCCCAAATTTGGCTGTGGTCGAAATCATACATAGACCTTACACCAGAGCCCGAGACTTCATCCCTNCAAACCCCCATCAATTCCCCCTCTGAAATAGCCTCTACCATAACTCTCAACCAACACCCAAAATCGGCTGTGGTCGAAATCATACATAGGCTTTACACCAGAGCCAGAGGCTTCATCCCTAAGCTCTTTGGGACCTAACGAAGGTGTGAAGAATCTCTGATTGAGGCTAAACCTCTCGGAGCAAAGGTATAACCTCACTCACTCTCCCGAGCCTTCGCGAGCTCTCCATTTATGACGGCTTGATTTCATAGTATGTTTACCATATAGATGTGTTCGTCTCTTCAAGACGAAAAAATTAAAAAAAAATCATCAAAATCCATTAATAAACGAGAGAGATATTAAGGTTTTTNGTATGTTTACCATATAGATGTGTTCGTCTCTTCAAGACGAACAAATTAAAAAAAATCATCAAAATCCATTAATAAACGAGAGAGATATTAAGGTTTTAAGTTGGACGACTCTCGGTTAAGGCCATCGGAGACGATGCACGGATGTCGTCCATTCTCGCGTGTATTGAATGGATGGAGGAGATCAAGCCGGATAATCCTCTGGAAAGATACGGCGGGCCGCGTGACGGCTGACTCAGAAGGCGGCGTCAAATAAAAGCGCGTCGCGTGGCTGTTTGACGGATCCTATGATCCAGTCAGCTCGCGGTTTGAACAAATAAATAGGGGTATTTAATAAATTCAGAAAATAGCCCCTAAACTTAAAAAATCTATATCTTTGCATAGAAAATTGATAAAAATAAAATAAAAATATTCTCTTGCTCAGTAAACAGAGGAGAATTATGTGGAATAAATANTCTCGCGTGTATTGAATGGATGGAGGAGATCAAGCCGGATAATCCTCTGGAAAGATACGGCGGGCCGCGTGATGGCTGACTCAGAAGGCGGCGTCAAATAAAAGCGCGTCGCGTGGCTGTTCGATGGATCCGATGATCTAGTTAGCCCGCGGTTTGAATAAATAAAAAGGGGCATTTAATAAATTCAGAAAATAGCCCCTAAATTTGAAAAAATCCATATCTTTGCATAGAAGATTCATAAAAATAAAATAAAAATACCCTCTTGCGCAGTAAACAAAGGAGAATTATGTTAAATAAATTCCATGCTTATTTGATTCAAATTTAATTTTATAAGAATCAATTAGTGTTAGGGGTTTTTCAATTCTTCATTCATATTGGATTATCACCTTAACATCAAATTTTTATATGTTGTAGCCTCTGTCTAGGTGCACAATTTGAGTATTTTGTAAAAAACATGAAAGATCTCTAGACAGAGATCTTAATTTTCTAAGTTTTTATGTATTTTCTATTCAAATAATTATAGAAAATTTTATGTGGCTTAGAAAATTCTACAAAAATTCATGTAACTTCCTTATGACCAGAGTAGTCTTAATTTCATATTTTTTAATAATCAAAACATCACTATTTTGGGCAAACCTTAATTTGCTTAAAACATTTAATTTGAAGCACACAGAGATTAAAGTCATTTAATTTTTGTTCTCAACTGTGGCTCATTAGTCATAAGACTCACCATAAAAATTTCAAAGGATTTGGAGATCATTTAATATTTTTAATTGATTTTTAAAGTGACCATCAAATTTGAAACTTAAATGTTTTGNATCGAGGACGATGAACGGATGTCGTCCATTCTCGCGTGTATTGGATGAACGGCGGAGATCAAGCCGGATGATTATCCGGGACGATAAAGCGAGCCGCGTGGTAGCTGAGTCAGAAGGCGGCGTCAAATAGGAGTCGCCGCGTGGCTTTTCGACGGATCCGAGGATCCAGTCAGCCCGCGTTTTGAATAGATAAATAGCCGCGTGGCTTTTCGACGGATCTGATGATCCAGTCAGCCCGCGTTTGAATAAATAAATAGGATATTTAATAAATTCAGAAAATAGCTTCTAAACTTCAAAAATCCATATCTTACATAGAAATTTCACAAAAATAAAATAAAAATACCTTCTTGCTCAGTGAACAGAGGAGAATCATGT
Organism: Phalaenopsis hybrid cultivar; assembly: GCA_002079205.1. Classification (NCBI taxonomy): domain Eukaryota; kingdom Viridiplantae; phylum Streptophyta; class Magnoliopsida; order Asparagales; family Orchidaceae; genus Phalaenopsis; species Phalaenopsis hybrid cultivar. Next base: position 110,854 of record JXCR01103505.1, on the reverse strand, counting down.
AGAATTATTTTCACATTAATTTGATACACAAATTATTTTTAAAAAATGAATTAGGGTTCTCCGANAAATAAAATAAAAATACCCTCTTGCTTAGTGAACAAAGGAGAATCATGTGGAATTATTTTCACATTAATTTGTTACATAAATTATTTTTAAAAAATAAATTAGGGTTAGGGGTTTTTTCAATTCTCCGTTCATGTTGGAATATCACCCTGACCCCAAATTTTTATATGTTGTAGCCTCTGTCTAGATGCACAATTTGAGCATTTTTTCCAAAGACATAGGAGATCTCTAGAAAGAGATCTTAATTTTCTAAGTTCTTAGGCATTTTCTGTTCAAATAATTATAGAAAATTGCATGTGGCTTAGAAAATTCTACAAAAATTCATATGAGTTCCCTCTGGCCAGAGTAATCTTAGGAAATAATTTTATGATTTTTAAAAATCAAAACACCACTATTTTAAGCAAACCCCAATTTGCTTAAAATATTTAGTGTGGAGAATANCTCTGGCCAGAGTAGTCTTAGGAAATAATTTTATGATTTTTAAAAATCAAAACACCACTANGTTCTCTACTGTGATTTATAAGTCAGAGAATTCACCATAAAAATTTTAAAAGGTTTTGAGATTATTTAATATTTTTAATTGATTTTTAAAGATCATTATTAAAGTTAATACTTAAAAAATTTTTAAAAATCAAAATATAACTCCNTACCAAGAGGATCCGTCTTGATTCTGAAAGGAAATAGAGCTGACATAGCAAAACATTGTATTCCGGGAGTTCTACACCCGTCGAGTACTTCAGAAGAATGGATGATGACAAAACCCCATATGGATTTCAACCAGATCAAGAGCTTGAACACTTACAGCCATATGAGCTATGAACTCGTTGCACCACTAAGCTATCTCAAAACAACAGCTTAGAAGGTCAGCTTGTTTGATAACTCATAACGTAGTTTGCAAGAAGATCCTCTACGAGCAGGCATGCAGATGTATGATTATGTGGAAAGTAATATGAAGACAGTTTGTTTTATACTTTATATTGCGTACTCATTGATGTGCTAGTTGTGCGTTTAGCATAATGTACTTTCCATCTTTGAAATATGTACATGATATATTGTAAAAATGACTGCATGAATTAATAATGAAGAATTTCAGAGTTGTTTTCTGACATGAACTCTTCTTAATGTGGTTGAAAACTGCTGAGCTATACATTGGTTCATGATAATGAACAGAACAAAAAAAAATAATAAAATAAAATCTTTACGAATAAAATTTTACAATAAAAATTTTGCCGAATAAGTTTTCTCAAATTTGAGATTCCTTATTTGCGCAGTATAACCCCGTTCGGTCTATATCCCCACAAAATTGCATATTCTACGCAATTTTTTCGTATGGAGTCACAAACTCTATATGATACTTGCAAATCAATCTTGCAAATCTTTTTCAAAACAACATAAATTTCTATATATTATGCTTTCTGAAACACAGGATATTTTAAATCAGTCCGATAACTCTGATTTACAATTTTTCAAAAATTGATCTGATAATTTCAATTTTTACTTTGAATCAGTTCAATATTTCTGATTCAAAATTGATCCGATAATTTTATTCTTCATTACGAATCAGTTTGATACTTCTAATTCTTTAAAAAAAAAATTGATCTGATAATTTTTNTTCATAACTTTTCAAAAAATTGATCCAATAATTTCAATTTTCTCATCGATTCAGTTCGATACTTCTGATTCAAAACATTTCAAAAAAATGATCCAATAATTTCAATTTTCTCATCGAATTAGTTCGATACTTCTGATTCATAACTTTTCAAAAATTGATCAAATAATTTCAATTTTCTCATCGAATCAGTTTGATACTTCTGATTGATAACTTTTCAAAAAATTGATTCAATAATTTCAATTTTCTCATCGAATCAATTCGATACTTCTGATTCATAAATTTTCAAAANACTTCTGATTCATAACTTTTCAAAATTGATCCGATAATTTCAATTTTCACATCGAATTAGTTCATTACTTCTGATTCAAAATTGATCCGATAATGTCAATTTTCACATCGAATCAGTTCGATACTTCTGGTTCATAATTTTTTAAAATTGATTCAATAATTTCAATTTTCACATTAAATCAGTTCGATACTTTNAATTGATCTGATAATTTCAATTTTTACTTTGAATCAGTTCAATACTTCTGATTCATAACTTTTCAAAATTGACCTCATAATTTCAATCTTCACATCGAAACAGTTTGATACTTTTGATTCATAACTTTTCAAAATTGATCCAATAATTTCATTTTTCACATTAAATCAGTTCGATACTTCTGATTTATTTTTTTTTTCCCAAATTTATCGGATAATTTTCACTTCNTACTTCTGATTCATAACTTTTCAAAATTGATCCAATAATTTCAATTTTCACATTAAATCAGTTCGATACTTCCCAAATTGATCGGATATTTTCACTCGAATTAGTATATTTCTAATTCACATTTCTTCAAGAATTGATCCAATAATTTCAATTCTTACTTTAAGATCAGTCATACACTTCTGATTTCTTCTATTGGAAGTCAGTTCCAAATGTCTGACTCTCTTTTGATATCATATTCGTATCTTGAATCCCCATTTTGAGGTCAACCTTTACATGTTGATCCCTATTAAAAAATAAAAATAAAACAACACACTTAACAACTTTAAAACTCACTATCCAATCCTCAGTGAGAGTACTCACTGCCTGATCTTGATCAGACATTTATTTGCAAAAAAATCCCCAGCGGAAACAATTAGCAGACACAAATTCACACTTCTTTCTAGGTCTGATGACTTAGAAATATACATTGGTCTTGTTGATCTTGTCGGTCAACACCAGTACGTGCGGTGTGCTTGCCCAGCACACCACACCTATTAGGGGTCCATTTGTTGACCTCACTTTTGGTTGAGGTCTAGAAATTTCTTTATTAGCCTAGGTCTAGCCATAGGACTTTTCTACTGACTAGTCTTAGAAAACTAAAAAAAGTATCCTCATCATTAGAAACTCAAAACTCTTTTCTATACTCAACTTGAAGTTCCACATTNTTTGATATCAATATTCGTATCTTGAATCCCCATTTTGAGGTCAACCCTTACATGTTGATCCCTATTAAAAATCCCCAGTGGAAACAAATAACTACACTAAGTCTGATGACTTAGAAATCTATATTGGTCTTGTTGATCTCGTCGGTCAACACCAATACATGTTACATGTTGATCCCTATTAAAAAAAAAATCCCCAGTGAAAACAAATAACATATACAAATTCACACTTCTTTCTGAGGTTGATGACTTAGAAATATATATTGAGCTTGTTGATCTTGTCGGTCAACACCAATACGTGCGGTGTGTTTGCCCAACACACCACATGACTTAGAAATATATATTGAGCTTGTTGATCTTATCGGTCAACGCCAATACGTGCGGTGTGCTTGCCCAACCACCACACCTATTGGGGGTCCATTTGTTGACCTCACTTTTGGTTGAGGTCTAGAAATTTCTTTAGTAGCCTAGTTCTAGCCATAGGATTTTCCTATAGACTAGTCTTAGAAAACTAGAAAGGGTACCCTCATCATTAGAAACTCAAATCTCTTCTCTTTACTCAACCTGAACTTCCACATATTGGTCCTCACCTCTAGCACTTAGTAGGTAAGATCAGTATGAGGGAACTCAAGAGGAGTTCCTATAGGGCTACTTGGCCTTAGGATTGACCCTGGGTGTTGACTTGGAACTAAGTACACCATATCTTCACAATACATTGGTCTTGACTCATTCAGAATGGTTCTCTACCCAATTGCACTTGAAATGCCCAACTTGGTCTTTTGCCTCTAGGCACCTCCAAATTACTTAATTGCCATAGGACCCAAATTTAGCCAAAATTCTTAAATTTTGCCAAAATACCCAAAATTGATCAAAACACATTTCAAACACCTTGAATACATCCAAATTTACCAAAATTGACAAAAATTTCAAAAAATGGCCAAACTACCAAGATGCCCTCCATGGCCCAAAATCCAAAAATTCCAAAAATTCCTAAAAAATCCCAATAAATACAAAATATTCTCAATTTTATTTTGTCCAACTACACCATGGTCCAATTTGGGCAATTTGACCATCTTTGACCAAAACCCCCAATTAGCCCCAATATTGGCTAATACCCCAAATCTCAGCAATTGAATGCCCTGAACCTCAAATCGGCATCCAATTTTTGTTAAAAATCTTTTATAAGGTCATTTATGACCAAACACAACAATCAATTTGAGCTTAGCCCATGGCAAGCCCAAGTTTGACCTAATTTTGACCCTTATGGGCTTAATTTAGGTCTAAACCCAAAATCATCAAAATCCATATAAATTAACCACCAATCAACTTCAAAACAATTTTCTTCCTTCATGAAAATTGTTCATTATGATGTTTTACACCAACCAAAACAATCAATTTGGCNTGGTCCTAACCTCTAGCACTTAGTAGGTAAGATCATTATGAGAGAACTCAAGGAGATTTCCTATAGGGCTACTTGACCTTAGGATTGATCCTCGGTGTTGGTTTGGAGCTAAGGTATACAATACCCTCACAATACCTTGGCTAAATGACCAAATCACATCAATTAGACTTATAACCATGCCAATTAGCCCAAAGAAATGTTGTATTTGCTTCATAGCAATGATTTACATTAAATTTGACTATAAATTTGCATTGGTAAAACCTTTTGATCATCTAACTTGGTTTAAATCCAAAACCTCAAATTAGCCCCAATATTGGCTAACACCACAAATCTCAACAATTGAATGCCCTAAACCTCAAATTGGCATCCAATTTTTGTTGAAAATCCTTTTTGAGGTCATTTGTGACCAAACATTACAATAAATTTGAGCTTAGTCCAAAGCTAGCTCAAGTTTGACCCAAATTAGCTCCATATGCCTAATTTAGGTCTAAATCCAAATTTCATCAAAATCCGCCAAATTCACTACCAAATTGATTTCAAAATGACTTTCATCCTTCATGAAAGTTGTTCATCATGATGTTTTACACCAAACACAACAATTAATTTGGACTTAGCCCATGGCTAGCCCAAGTTTGACCCAAACTTATCCCAACATGCTTAAAATGGGTCAAAAATAAAAAATCCACCAAATTGATTAACCAATTGACCTCAAAATGACTTTCACCCTTCATGAAAGTTGTTCCTCATGGTCTCATACACCAAATTCCATATTTAATTGGACCAATTGGCATGCTTAACCTAGTTCAAATACAAGATTTGGTCATATGCACCTTCTTGGACTCATGGTCAAATCTAAATNTTTTGACCAAAACCCCCAAATTGCCTTTAAAGGCCCAATTTCCCCAAATTTACTTCAAATGTCCATCAATTGTGTCCCAATCTCCCCCAATTTCAATCCTAAACTCAAATTCACCTTATATGTGACCAATTTAAACCAAATCGAGGCTCAATTGATCTATGATTTGAGCCCAATTTTGATTTGGGTCAAAACCCGAATTTTGACCATATGAATTAATCTCACCCAATTGAACCCATAGCCTAGTCAATTGGCCTCAATTAATATTGCAAAATCTTTACAACATTCTTACACATCAACATCAATCATCAATTGGCCTTGATGAAGCCTCAAACCCATTTGATTTTGGCCTAAATCTAAAATTCCCAAAATTAGCCTCAATATTGACTAACACCCCAAAGTCAACAATTGAATGCCCTAAACCTCAAATTGGCATCCAATTTTTGTTGAAAATCCTTTGTGATTTGGTCAATATGATCATCTTTGACAAAATCCCCAAATTAGCCCCAATATTGGCTAACATCCCAAATCTCATGACCATCTTTGACAAAATCCCCAAATTAGCCCCAAATTTGGCTAACACCCCAAATCTTAAAATTGAATGTCCTTAGACCTCAAATTGGCATCCAATTTTTGTTGAAAATCCTTTATAAGGTCATTTGTGACAAAAAACAACAATCAATTGACCTCAAATTGGCATCCAATTTTTGTTGAAAATCCTTTATAAGGTCATTTTTGACCAAAAAAAACCTCCAAATTAGCCCCAATATTGGCTAACACCCCAAATCTCAACAATTGAATGCCTTAAGTCTCAAATTGGCATCCAATTTTTGTTGAAAATCCTTTATAAGGTCATTTTTGACCAAACACACCAATCCCCAAATTAGCCCCAATATTGGCTAACATCCCAAATCTCAACAATTGAATGCCTTAGAAGATTGGCATTCAATTTTTGTTGAAAATCCTTTATAAGGTCATTTTTGACCAAACACAACAATCGGCATCCAATTTTTGTTGAAAATCCTTTATAAGGTCATTTGTGACCAAATACAACAATCAATTTAAGCTTAGTCTAGCCCCAATATTGGCTAATACCCCAAATCTCAACAATTGAATGCCTTAGATCTCAAATTGGCACCAATTTTTGTTGAAAATCCTTTATAAGGTCATTTTTGACCAAACACAACAATCAATTTGAGCAACCCCCAAATTAGCCCCAATAGTGGCTAACATCCCAAATCTCAACAATTGAATGCCTTAGACCTCAAATTGGCATCCAATTTTTATCTAACACCTCAAATCTCAACAATTGAATGCCTTAGACCTCAAATTAGCATCCAATTTTTATTGACAAATCTCAACAATTGAATGCCTTAGACCTCAAATTGGCATCCATTTTTTGTTGAAAATCCTTTATAAGGTCATTTGTGACCAAACACAACAATAAATTTGAGCTTAATCCAAAGTTTATTGGCAAACACCCCAAATCTCAACAATTGAATGCCTTAGATCTCAAATTGGCATCCAATTTTTGATTGAAAATCCCTTATAAGGTCATTTTTGACCAAACACAACAATCAATTTGAGCTTAGCCCAAATTACCCCAAATCTCAACAATTGAATGCCTTAGACCTCAAATTGGCATCCAATTTTTGTTGAAAAAAGTCATTTGTGACCAAATACAACAATCAATTTGAGCTTAGTCCAAAGCTAGCTCAAGTTTGACGCAAGTTAGATCCATATGCCTAATTTGGGTCTAATNAATGCCCTAAACCTCAAATTGGCATCCAATTTTTGTTGAAAATCCTTTTTGAGGTCATTTGTGACCAAACATTACAATAAATTTGAGCTTAGTCCAAAGCTAGCTCAAGTTTGACCCAAATTAGCTNCCCTAAGAGACCCTTAGTTCATTTCAATCCATTTCTCCCTCCCAAATCCACCATGGCAATCCAATTTTGAGCCTGAATTATTGCCCAAAACCAGGACAAAATCCAATCTCAATCTACACATCATCAAACTTCCAATAGATTAGCTCTACACATTCACAAGAGTGAAAGAAGCCAAAGCCCCATCAAATTCCCCTTTTGATTGGTCCTACACCTTCACAAGAGTGAAAGAAGCAAAAGCCCCATCAAATCCCCCTTCATAGAGCCTCTACCATAGCTCTAGACCAACACCCAAAATCGGCCTTGATCAAAATCATACATATGCTTTACACCAGAGCCAGAGGCTTCATCCCTAAGCTCTGTATAACGAAGGTGTGAAGAATCTCTTATTGAGGCTACACCTCTCAGAGCAAAGGTATAACTCACTTATTCTCCCGAGCCTTTGCGAGCTCTATATCTACAATGACTTAATTTCATAGCATGTTTACCATATACATGTATTCGTCTCTTCAAGACGAACATTTTAAAAAAATAATCACTAAAATCCATTAAAAAATGAGGGAGATATTAACCTTTTAAAATGGACGGCTCTCGGTTAAAGCCATCGGGGATGATGAACGGATGCCGTCCATCCTCGCGTGTATTGAATGGACGGTGGAGATCAAGCCGGATGATCATCCGGGACGATACGGCGCGACGCGTGGCAGCTGACTCAGAAGGCGACGTCAAATAGGAGCTCGCCACGTGACTTTTCGACGGATCAGAGGATCCAGTCAGCTCGTTGTTTGAATAAATAAATAGGATATTTAATAAAATCAGAAAATGGCTCCTAAACTTCAAAAATCCATATCTTTGCA
>JXCR01103505.1:82620-99791 GCA_002079205.1 Phalaenopsis hybrid cultivar | reverse complement strand
GCATAAAAATTTCAAGTGATTAGGAGTTGTCTTAATCATCTTTTGGAATTTTCCTTGAAAATGCATATTTTTGTATAAAAATAATTATATAAATCAAATTAAATTTTGAAAATCCACATTTTCTCCTGTGGTGTCTTAATTGACTCAGTAAGCAGTAATGTTACATAAAAATTTCAAAGTCATTTGACTTAAATTTGACAAATTATGAAAATTGGAAAGGGGTAAAATGGTAATTTTGGATATTTTGGCCTTAATGAATATTTAGGCTTAATCAAAATGGAGGGGCAAAATTGTAATTTTGGATATTTTTGCCTTAATGAACATTTAGGCTTAATCAAAATGAGAAATGGGTAATTTCTGATATAAATTAACTCATTTGATGATTTGTAATAAAAAATCGACTTAACTGGTAGAAACCCACTTCACTTTGCCAAATTATAAGATAAAAGAATAATTTTCATAATTATCAAAATTTTGGAAATTTCATTAGCATAATAATGACTTTTGAACTTAAGGGTATAACTTTGGAAATCGATGATTTTGCACCCTTATTTGATAATCAAAATGATATTTAAATGATCAATAATGATCACTTAAAGTTTTAAATCTTTTCAAAATTAATACACACATTTAATACATTCACTTATTTAGTGGTGAACTTAAGTTGAAATCCAGTTGTTAAAAGAGGATTAGAAAAATCAACATAATCAAACTTTTTTAAAACACCACAACTCCAATTAGGACTAAAATTTGGCTAAGTGTTCTTAATAACACTAATTTGTCTCCTACTCTTTTAAAACACCACAAGTCCAATTAGGACTAAAAGTTGGCTAAGTGTTCTTAATAACACTGATTTGGCCCCTAAGGGGTTTTTACCCACATAATTTTCAAATTGAAAGGTAAATGACATTTACCTTATTCTTGGGAATAATCAAGACAACAATCTTTACTGAGCATCAGGTTGTTCCTAGGATGAATTATTAAGTAACATAATAATGTTTAAATGAACCTAATGCCTTTTACCAGACATTAAGAAGGTTGCATGGACCTGCTCCCTACTCTTAACCTCGTGCATACCTTAGGGATCTACTTTAATATGTTTTACTTAATAATATTATCCTTAAAATTTAAGAACCCTTAATACACAACATAGAGTTAGGAAGGTTTCCAAAACTTTACTTTTCCAGCTCTATAAACATAAACTGCTCTGACATATATTTTGAGTTTCTTAGACGAGAAGACTCGTCAGGTACACTTTTACAGTTTACAGCATTTTACAGTCTTTCTTGTACTTTTTTACTGCTTTTCTTTTATGCTTGTACCATACATACTGCATAAAAAATACTTGGATGTTAAAAACAAAACAAAAAACAAAACCAAATCCAAAAACAAAATTTCAAACAAAAATACGTCACAACATTTCAAAATATAAAAGAACTCAAAATTTAATCACAAACATCACAAAAAATACAACTTCAACTAAATTAAAACGTCTCTATTGGAAGATCGGGAACCCTCAGAGGAAGTAACCTACGGTTGCTAACGAGGTTTTCCACGGTCTAAATGAAATTGCGGAACTCATTAAGTTGAGTTTAGTAAATTCATTTGGACTAAGTGTTCTAATAGAAAATAGTGGTGCCGGGACGATGGAACTGTGGGATCTTGACCGGTGTCACTTTAATCAACTTTAATATGTCCATAATAAAATTTAAAGAACTCTAACCATAGTGTCACCTGATTTGACATTATAACCAAATGACCTAGAAAACTTGAACTCTGCTACAACGAGGAGCTTGGAGCTTACATGGTGGGCAACCCGACCATCTTCAATAGTAAGAGGATCTACGCTATCACATCCTTCCTTAGCCTTAAAACAACAAAGCCATAGGAATTCGAGGTTGTTTGCCTAGTGCAACATAAATCCTCAAACACATCTTTTAGGCATTTGTACAATCCTGTTGAACAATCTAAGCCCTAACTCGCCTTAGGATTCCGAGATAGTCGTTTGTCATGACTTAAATCCTCACATCTTCAAGGTTAGTTGTGCTGATTGCTTCACACAAATGTAAATCCTAAAAAATAAAAAAAATTGTAGGATTNTCACCCTTCATGAAAGTTGTTCCTCATGGTCTCTTACACCAAATTCCATATTTAATTAGGCCAGTTGACATGTCTAACTTAGTCCAAACACAAAATTTGGTCATGTGAACCTTCTTGGACTTATGGCCAAATCCAAACGAATTGAGCTTGGTATGGTCAAATGAGCATTACCTTAACTCATCCTATACCTAGAGTTGAGTTTAAAACTAGCCACCAACCCATGGTTAAGCTTGATATTTATCTCATGGGTCAAGGGATAAAGAGAGGGTTAAATCAAAGTACTTGTCTCAATGGATAAAGAGAAGGTTAAATCAAAGGACTTGCCATACCACATGTCAATACTCTATGGTGCGCTCATTATAAGCTTTAACCATGACCCAACCCTTGGTTAACTACTTTAACCCAAGCTAAAGCACAAAACCGTGAGCCCCCACATGGACAATACCCAAATTTATGCCAAGAAGCCACCTCAGTCCAAATTAAGCTGAGAGCTTCTCTGCTTAACACCTAAGCAGTGGGGCTAACCCCTCAATTGACCAGCTAAGCTTCCCCTTGACCAATTTCTATAAAATGCCCCCCACAGCCATGAATAGTGTGGTAAGAAAAATTTTTCACCAAGGCCTCTCAAGCTCCTCAGAGAGCTTCTCTAAGAGTCCCTTAGCACATTACAATCCATTTCCCNAGCTCTCCATTTATGACGGCTTGATTTCATAGTATGTTTACCATATAGATGTGTTCGTCTCTTCAAGACGAAAAAATTAAAAAAAAATCATCAAAATCCATTAATAAACGAGAGAGATATTAAGGTTTTTAGTTGGACGACTCTCGGTTAAGGCCATCGGAGACGATGCACGGATGTCGTCCATTCTCGCGTGTATTGAATGGATGGAGGAGATCAAGCCGGATAATCCTCTGGAAAGATACGGCGGGCCGCGTGACGGCTGACTCAGAAGGCGGCGTCAAATAAAAGCGCGTCGCGTGGCTGTTTGACGGATCCTATGATCCAGTCAGCTCGCGGTTTGAACAAATAAATAGGGGTATTTAATAAATTCAGAAAATAGCCCCTAAACTTAAAAAATCTATATCTTTGCATAGAAAATTGATAAAAATAAAATAAAAATATTCTCTTGCTCAGTAAACAGAGGAGAATTATGTGGAATAAATATCATGCTTATTTGATGCATATTTAATTTTATAAAAATCAATTAGTGTTAGGGGTTTTTCAATTCTCCACTCATATTGGATTATCACCTTGACTCCAAATTTTTATATGTTGTAGCCTCTATTTAGGTGCACAATCTGAGCACTTTTTTCAAAGACATAGGATATCTCTAGACATAGATCTTAATTTTCTAAGTTTTTATGCATTTTCTATTCAACTAATTATAGAAAATAGTATGTGGCTTAGAAAATTCTGCAAAAATTCATGTAACCTCCTTATGGACAGAGTAGTCTTAAGAAACAATTTCATGATTTTTATATATCAAAACATCACTGTTTTGAGCAAACATTAATTTTCTTAAAACATTTAATTTGAAGCACACATAGATTAAAATCTTTTGATTTTTGTTCTCCAATATCGCTCATGAGTCAGAGAACTCACCATAAAAATTTCAAAAGATTTGAAGATCATTTAATATTTTAAATTGATTTTTAAAAGTGACCATCAAATTTGAAACTTAAATGTTTTTTAAAAATCAAAATATAACTACAAAAATTATGAAACTTAGTTTTTTGAGTTCTCTGATATGAGGGAGATTTAATAAAAATAAAAATAANGAAGCCAAATAATAGGATAGCTTGGGAAGTCACCGAAGTTCTCCTTCGGATCTGTGACATCCTCTAGCGTTTCCCCCTTTGAACTTCAAAACAAAATTTTCCAAATTTGAACCAATCCCGCCTTCACACTTCTTAGTCCAATATCTTTGAAATTTCCTTACCATTTGAACTCTTTAAAGGTAATTTTTCTTGACTTTTATCGAGAGTATTCATAGGTAACTTCAGTTATCTGTGATGTAATTAACTATAGGGGCTTGCCCTTATCGGAAGTTTTTCCCGAACCCAGCATAATATAAACCCTATTTAATTCTTTATATTAAATAGGGGAACTTGTCGACCAATACATTGGTTTTGCAGACCAAACGGATGTCATAACTTTCTTTAGTTTATTTGATCGAGCCTCACCCTCAATTCTTGTGTTCATCCTTCGGGATAGATACATGATTTGAGGTAAAGCGCTCTTTCATGTAAACTATAAAAATTATGGGGTCAGTTTGACTTCATATTTTTCAAAACTAATAAAACTTCCTTCCGAAGCGGGCAATAGGATTTCAATTCCGATGATCGACAGTTTCTTACGGGCAAACCCCACACCAAAAATAGTGCCGACAATAACAAGCAGAATAACCCTAATATTCTATTTGCTGAAGCATTAGAATAAATGCCAAGATATGTAAATTTTATGAAGGATATTCTCAAAAGGAAAAGGAAGCTTGAAGATAATAAGACTGTTGCACTTAGTGAGGAGTGCAGTGCAATTATTCAGAAGAAGCTTCCTGAAAGCTTAAAGATCCTGGTAGCTTTAGAATTCCATGTGCAATAGGAGACAGATTATATGGGAAAGCTTTATGTGATTTAGGTGAAAGCATTAACCTTATGCCATTATCAATATTCAAAAGATTGGGATTAGGAGAAATAACCCCTACTACTGTAACTCTGCAATTAGCAGATCGTTCGATAACTTATATTAAAGGAGTTATAGAAAATGTCTATGAAAGTGGATCAATTTATCTTTCCCGTTGATTTCATTGTGTTGGATATGGAGAAAGATAAAGAGATACCTATCATTTTGGGGAGACCTTTCCTAGCCATAGGAAGAGCAATGATAGATGTGCAGAAAAGAGAATTAACAATGCACATCAATGATCAAACTGTTACTTTAACATTCAAGATCAATGAAATATACTGCAAAAGGTAAAGATGATGAATACTGTAGAATGGATGTGATAAGATATCTGAGTGCATGCTATATCAAAATTAATTATGAAGAAAAAATTGAAGTAAACGATTATGAACACGAGCAAGAAGAGGAATTAGATCAATGTGAAGATCTTTTTAAGGAAGAATAAAATTATTTTTGAGAAATTTTTTGAAATTTTAGACACGATATAGAAAGATAAATCATTTTGTCCAACAATAGAAAAACCTCCAGAACTTGAGTTGAAATTACTTCCTGATCATTTAAAATATGTCTTTTTAGGAGATTCCTCTACTTTACCAGTTATAATTTCCTCAAATTTAATAATGCCAAAAGAAGAAAGGTTGATGAAAATTCTGAAAAATTTTAAAAAAGCCTTTGGATGGACAATTGCTAATATTGAAGGAATCAATCCTTCAATTTATATGCATAGAATTCATATGGAAGAAAACTACAAACCCAGGGCTGATCCTCAAAGGAGAATAAATTTTGTTATGAATGAAGTTGTTAAGAAAGAAATTTTAAAGTGGTTAGATGCTGGAATTATTTACCCTATTTCAGAGAGAGCATGGGTTAGTCCAATTCATTGTGTTCCTAAAAATGGAGGAGTGACTGTGACTGTGAATGAACATAATGAGTTAATACCTAGGAAAGATCATTTTCCATTATAGAATATGCATTGATTATAGAATATGCATTGAACATAATGAGTTAATACCTAGGAAAGTCACAGGGTGGCGAATATGCGTTGATTATAGAAAACTAAATATTGCCATTAAGAAAGAGCATTTTTCCTTACCCTTTCTAGACCAAATACTGGATAGACTAGCTGGGCATAAATACTTTTATTTTCTGGATGGATATACCAGTTATCACCAAATACAAATAACTCCTAAGGATCAAGAGAAAACAACTTTTACCAGTCCATATGGTACATTTGCTTTTAGAAGAATGTCCTTTAGTTTATGTAATGCCCCTGCTACATTTCAAAGTTGTATGATGGCAATTTTTTGTGATTTAATTGAAAAAGGGATTGAAGTATTTATAGATGATTTTTCAGTGTTTGGAATTTCATTTGACTCATGTTTAGAACATTTATCAAAAGTTCTTAAGCGCTGTGACGAAACAAATTTAGTCCTTAATTGGGAAAAATGTTGATTTATGGTAGCATCAGGAATTGTTTTAGGACATCAAATATCTGAAAATGGTGTGGAAGAAGATCCTGCTAAAATTTAAGTGATCGCTAATTTACCTTATCCAAAAATGTAAGCGAAATTAGAAGTTTTTTATGACATGTTGGATTCTACAGACGATATATTAAAAACTTTTCAAAAATTGCTAAGCCTTTATGCCATTTACTAAAGAAAGATGTAATTTTCAATTTTAACAAAGAGTGCCTAAAAGCTTTTAAGTTATTAAAAGAAAAATTAGTCACTGTACCAATTATAGTTTCACTATATTAGGGAAAACCTTTTGAATTGATGTGTGATGCTATTGATTATGCTATTAGAGCTGTTTTAGGACAAAGAAAAGATAAAATTTTTAAGGAAATTTACTATGCTAGTAAAACTCTTAATGAAACCCAAATTAATTATACAACAACTGAAAAAAGAGTTATTAACAATAGTATATTTCTTTTGATAAATTTAGATCATATTTAATTGGAACTCATTGTGTAGTGCATACAGATCATTCTGCTATTAATTACTCAATGAAAAATAATGATCCTAAACCAAGACTTATAAGATGGATTCTTCTTTTACAAGAATTTGAAATTGAAATAGTAGATAGGGAAGAAACTGAAAATCAAATTGCTGATCATTTGTCCAGACTTGAGTTAGAAAACCACTCTGTTTTGAAAAAGAAATTAATGAACATTTTCCAGATGAAAAATTATTCAGTATTAATGAGTGGCGTGTTTCGTGGTATACTGACTGTGTGAACTTTCTTGTTAGTGATATTATACCCTATGAAATGACATACCAACAAAAGAGGAAATTTATTTTTGAAGCTAAAACTTATTTTTTGGATGACCCATTTTTATATAAACAAGGAAATGATCTTATTATTTGAAGATGTGTACCTTTAGAAGAGACTTATGAAATTATCTAAAAATTTCATAATTCTGATTTTTGGGTACATTTTGGTGTTGATAAAACAACATACAAAATTTTACAATCTAGATTCTATTGGCCTACTATTTTTAGAGATGTTAATGCTTATATCAAAACTTATGATAGATTTCAACGAGTAGGTAATATTTTTAGAAGAAATGAGATGCCCCTCAATTATATAAAAGTTGAAATATTTTATGTTTGGGGATTAGATTTCATGGGACAATTTATACCATCTTTTGGAAATTTGTATATACTGTTAGCAGTGGACTATGTATCCAAATGGATAGAAGTTGTTGCTTTACCTTAATATGATGCTCAAAGTGTTGCAAATTTTTTAAAAATGAATATATTTTGTAGATTTGGGATGCCGAGAGTTATCATAACTGATGGGGGAAGTCATTTTCGAAATGTCATTTCAGAAATGTCATAATTATTAAAGAAATATCATATAAATCATAGAATTGCTACTACTTATCATCCTTAGAAAAGTAGTTTGGCTGAATTATCCAATCGAGAACATTAAGAGAATTATGGAAAAATTTGTGAATCCAACAAAAATGGATTGGTCAGTTAAACTTGACTATGCTTTGTTGGCTTATAGGACTGCATACAAAACACCTATAGGAATGTCCCCATATAGGCTAATATTTAGGAAAGCATGTCACTTAGCAGTTAAACTTGAGCATAAAGCATATTGGGCGATTAAGGAGTTCAATTATAATTTAAAAAATGTTGGTGAGAAAAGATTATTATATTTAAATGAGCTTGAAGAGATAAAGAGTGAATCTTACGAAAGTGCTAAGATTTACAAAGAAAAGATGAAGATGTGGCATGATCAAAGAATACTTACTAAAAATTTTCAGCCAAGGCAACAAGTTTTGCTATATAATGCAAGGTTAAGATTAGTTCCGAGCAAACTTAAGTCCTGGTGGATGGGTCCATTTGTTGTAATAAAAGTTTATCCTTACGGTGTTGTGGATATTAAAGATCGTAAAACTAAGAAAGTATTTAAAGTAAATGGGCATAGACTGAGACCTTATTTATGGGATCAACATAAATTTAGCTATCAAATGATGTTGGGTCAACCAGAATAAGCACTAGTTATGTCGGGCTGACGACGTTAAACCAAGTGCTTTATGGAAGGCAACCCATAATTATCAGTGTGTTTTGCTTTGAATGTAGTTTGTGTGTGATTAAGAAAATTTGGGGTAGTATTTTTGAGACTATTATGTGTTAGTAATGATTTTAAGACTTTATTTAGTGATCTACACATGCTAAAATGAGAATTTAGACATTAAGTTGACTAGTGCAAAATTGAGCACTAGCGCTTAAGCGCGGGAGTTAAAAACCATGTGTGAAATTTGGATTCTATAAGGTTTAACTGCCAATTGGTCGATCAAAATGTTTCAAGGCAGTTTTAGGACGTGCCTAAGAGTTACTAGAGGGATTTAGGCCTATAAATAGAAGGGTTTAGTGAAGAAATTTCACCCCAAATCATTTTCAGCCCTAAAGTTTAAGAGAGAGAGAGATTTTGAGAAGATGTCTTCATGGGAGATAGATTTGAAGAAGAAGGAAGAGACCCCGAGGAATAAATTAATTAGTCAAAGTGCACAAGAGATGTATAACGGTTTTTTAGCCTTTAGTATTGAAGGAATATCAGAAAAGATCAACAAAGTTGAGACTATCATGGCTTTACCAGAGACAAAGGTAATTGAGATTCATGCCCATCTAGAGCATATTGGATGACAATTGAAAACTCAATTTAGCCATACAAGTTATATAGAGGAAGCGGATAATGAGATGTACCTTAAACAAAAATGGATAGAAGAAGATAATATCAGAGCACATCACCACCGTCCATTTTATCAACTTTATATTCTGATTGCCTCATGAGAGACTAATGAAAGACTGGAGTTTGTCCCAACAAATGAACAATGGAATTAAGTTCTATGTTAGAGTTTGTTTGTTAGGAGTCGTTGTTTAATGTGTTTGTGTTAAGTATTAAATACTATTTTTAGAGTTTATGTTAGTTTGTTTAGTGTTTGTATTTAGAAGATTTTCTCATCCGAGACTAATTGGAGTGAGAACTAAGTGTTATATGTATTTGTACTTGTCTGTGAATGAATGTAGATGTTTGTTTTTATGAAAATTTTTGTTATTTTTAGCCTCAAATTAAATTAGTTATAGTGAAGAATTTGTAAAAAAAGGAGAGTTAAGGGAGAGGAAAATAGTCATTTAAGTGTTATGGGACCATTTAGGGGTGGTATACTTAGGCTTATAGTGCATTTTACTTAAGTTCAAAAATATCAAAAATTGTGCACGGGCACCTAAGTGTCACATTTTTGCGCTTAAGCGTGATGTAACCCGAGAGGAAGGCACTTAAGCGCAATAATCCGCGCTTAAGTGCCAGTTCACAAAAACCAGTTCGTGAATGGTTAAAAGTGAAAAATAAATCCAAAAATCACCATTTTTACTCTTGTCGTCACCTTCAACCTCTTGAGTTCACGATTTGGAAGTCTAGGGCAAGCCATTTAGTGGAGATTTCTTGGTGGAATTGAGAAAAATTTGCTAGATTTGGATTTCTTGAGGTAAGAGCTTCACTTATATGTAAAAATTTTAGATTTTCACCATATATTTTGAGTACATTTGGAAGAACCCGAAAATCACTATTCATGGTGAAAAATGAGGAAAAATCTATGGAAATTCAATAGAAAGTGTAGTTTATACTTATAGTAGTTGAGTTTAGTGGATTAGACTTGATTTTTGAAGTTATTGTGGAATTTTACGAAATTTGTAGAATGGCACCAAAAATAAAAAGGAGTAAAGGAAAAAGACACTTTGATTCGAGCAAATTTGTGAGTTCGAAAACTCAAGATAGGTACAGTGATGCTCCGCAATCACGAAAACTTATCCAGGAGCGATGTTTCAAAAATCTAGGTGGATCCGTAGAAGACCTGATCGTTTGCCGATAATAGGAACGATTCTGCTATTTTTTTGCTGTAGCCGTTATTTCTGTAGTTAGGGAGATCTATGCTAACCTACCCGAGGGTGAAGACGATTGAGTCATGGTTAGAGGGAAATTGATACCTTTTTCACCGGAGGTAATCAATATATTTTATATTTTATGTTTTTATGTGAACTATAGTCCTAGTGAGACGGAGCTAGATGAGATTATTTGCTACTTGACTGTTGGAAGAGGACTCTAGAAAATTACAAATGAAAGGAGAGTTAACTTTTCCACTTCAAAGTTGAGTGCACCTTCAAAGGCATGACACTATTTTATTTTAGCCCGTCTATTTCCTACAAATCATCTCAGTGAATTTACTAGAGAGAGAGCAACGTTGAACTATTGTATTCAAGAAGGAAAGCTCATCAACATTGGAGCTTTGATCTATCAGACTATCATCAGTTCTACCACTGTCGTTACTACTGTAGGTTTACAATTTGCTTCCTTGATCTTTTCTTTATGTGAGCAGGCTGGAGTGAAATATGATAGCTGAGAGGAAGTATTGTTGCCTCTAAATCCAATCACAAGTGTTATTGTGAAGTCATATTCAGAGCATTCTATTTTTGGCTGGAGAGGAGGATTTTCAAGGAGTTATGAAATGACAATGTTTACTGCTTCTACCTCTATTGCTTCTACATCTAGACCATCTACTCACGAGCTTGTACTTCTAGAGGTGAGTCTACGAAAACTCAAATTTAAATATTACAGAGGATGATGGACAATATCAATTATATCACAGATAAGGTACGAAATTTTGAAAGCTTTGTAGATCATATTGATGGGTATAATAGAAGGAAAAGTGATTTTGAAGAGAAATTTCATTCATCTCTGGAAAACCTCATTAGGGGTAACCCAGGAGTGCAATTTCCTCCATTTCCTAGTTACCCTAATTATGAGTCTACAAATATTTGGAATAACAATGATTTTGAGGTTGATGAGGAGGACAGAGTTATTTATTTTGATGTTTATAATATGTGTTGGACTATGTGGTTTGGACTTGCTACATTTGCATTTATATATCTATTTAGACCTTGTGATGTGTTGGACTTTTGTTTAATTGTGTTGTGATGTTTGTGCTTGTTACTATATTATTTTAATTTCTAGGGTAGTAATTGTTACTATTGTGTTGAGTACTGTGTTAGTTAGTTAAGGATTGAGCTTGATTTTATGTCTTGATAAAATTTAAAAATCTTGCTAACTTTAGTTTTAAATTTTAAACTCAGAAAACTGATATCTTATGCTTTTCTTTTATCATGTTAGTGTGTTTATTTTTATGTTGAGACTGGAAATCAAAGTTAGTGTGTTAGTATGTTTTTATGTTTGTACTCACTACATAAAAGTCTATTGAATCTCTACATGTTGAATTGAAATAAAAATGATAGAAAATTGATCAAAAAATAATTTTACTCCTGTTTTCAGTTTTATACTTGTATAATTAGGGTATAAAAATTCTTGTAAGTATGTTATTTCAATTTTCATTCATGCTTATATATATATATATATATGTTGCTAAACTGTTTAATCTTGTTAAAAATTTAGGTTTGGTTGGGATGAAAAATATTTTTAAAAACTAGAATTTTATTTGCTCCCAAATGTGCTACAAGTGAATTTGATTTGAAAAGATTATGTATATGAAGTTATATTAGGGAAGTAAAATTTGATTATAGAAATGAGTGAGAAAAATTAGTTAAGATTTTTAGTAATGAAGAAAAACTTTCTCTTAAAAATTTTTAGTGTAAAAAATGTTTAATATAGTGTAACTATCTTTAGTAAGAAAAATTATATTTTTAAAAAATTTAGAAACATAGACTTTTATTTTTAGTACTTAAAATTCTTTTATTAAAAATAATTTTCAAAACTATTATTATATTTATAAGTAAAGGATTTATATCAAGACTTTGCTTTAGGAAAGGAGAAATGGAATTCAAAACCATTACAGGTTTATCCAGATATAATAATCCTTGCTTGAAAAGAAAAATTAAAGAAAAGAAAAGGAAAAAGAAAAAGAAAAAGAAAAAGAAAAAGAAAAGAAGAAAAAAAATTAAGGGAGGAGAAGCTTGAGGATTAGTGCCTAATCAAAAATTAGTTCTGAATTTAGTCTTTTTAAAGTATAAACTTGAGAAACTCTTAAGCTTAGGGATGTAATATAGTAAGTAAAATTATTCTTAATAAAAATTTTTAAGTGGAAATAATAAAATGACTAAATTCTAAATTTAAAAAATCTTCAATATTTCTGAATTAGATAGGAACTCATATTTTCATGTTTCCTTAACATTAAGAATTTCTAAACTTTAAGTTGTCTTCATTTACTGAATATGACTACTATATTTCTAAATCTAAATTTTAGTAACTCCTAAAGAAACTCAAATACATATCATAGTAATTTGATTTTTAAAGATTGAAGTGTCACTTGAGGACACGTCACATTTTAAGTTTGGGGGATTTTGATACACCTAAAATATATAGTGGTTTTAACACATTTTTATACCTATTTTTTAGATATTGAGCTTTAATAGAAGGTATTTGTGTGTTTTTCTTTCAGGTATAAGTAAAAAGGTGAAAAATGCTAGAAAGAGTGAAAAATGATTAAATTTGGAGCAAAAATGTTAAAATTGTGCAAAAGTGTTTTGGCGTCTAAGCGCCGGTGAAACAGAGAAGGCTGCGCCTAAGCGTCAGAGGCCCCGCGCTTAAGTGCCAGAGGCAGTTATTTGGCGGTTTGCTTCATTTTGTCAAATTTTGAAGGGACATTTGAGGCACCTATTGGTTAAAGAGGATGGTTATGACCACTAAAAATGAAATTATGATTAAAGGACTTGTGAAAGGAGGCATCCTTTGGAGAATACATTAAATTGGGACACATTTTGAAGAGTTATCAATACACCTCTTGGAGATTTAGAAAAGAAGGTAGTTAAGACTTTTTAAAGTGTGCTAGAAAGTTCTGGAAAGTATTGGAAAGAGTGATTTTTGGGAGAGAGTTTTGGAGAGATTTTCAGGCACTACAAATTTACTTTATCATTTTCGTTTTTAGTTTTATTGTGAGATTCAAGAGTGTTGTAGAAGAGAAGAGATTCAAAGGAACTCATGAGTTTGGTGGAGGATTTGAGATAAGTTTTTATCTTTGGTATAAAATNCCTCCCTAAATCTTGGATGTAATCTTCACTGTAGTTGTAAAACTCAACATATTTTAACAAATCAATTGACCATATTGAAAATAAATTAAGATTGAAGTGAAAGATCATCACAAGTTCTTTAACATTCTCATGGCACGACCAATTCAAATCATCATTTCACAAAATCTTAAGACAAGGAGAATGACAAAGAAAACTACTTAGAACTCGTGGAGAAGATACGACAAAACATAGAATTTATATATAAAAGCAAATTCATACAAACTTCAATAAGTAAATACCACTTATCTCTAATTCCTCCCCAAGCAAACTCCTTGAAGTTCCTCTGAATCTCTTCCTTTCTTTACAGCACGCAAAATTCTCCTTCAAAGCGGCAAGGAGGAAAAAATCTCTCACTTTCCTTCCACTCTTACTATCTCTCAAAGAATTCCTCACAATACTAACCCTATTACACTCTCTACACTCTAATGGACACACGTGGACACACGTAGACACTCGTAGACCCACCTAGATCCCCGTAGACCCTTTGGACCTTTTTTCTCGGCCTCCAAATTGTTTATTTTAAAGTTGTAGAAGAGTTTTCAAGAGTTGCCCAAGAGTCCCTTCAAAAATCGTCCACATTCAATGCATTTGTTGAGAGAACCGACGTGCTCGCTGTCGACGGCCTCGATGGTGCCGTCGGCGGCCTTCTAGAATATTTAATTCTAGACTCTCGGGAAAACCCGTCGTCAGCTCCATTGAGCTCGCCTTCGGCGCCCAACATCAAATCTTCATATTCTGGTCCTTTTTGCTCCAAATTCGCTCCTTTTTGCATCTTTTTGCTCTAATGACCATAATTCAACATACCTGCAACAAAAACAAAAATATCTTTCTTTAAAGTGCAATATCATCAAAATCAGTGTAAAATAGGTATGAAAATCCCAACATACTTTTCTTTGGTCAACAAGGTAGATTAATCCATTTAATTTAAACTTTGGATGATTAATTGAATAATATAATAAATTTAAATGAACTCGAAACGGTTCAAAGGGTTCTAAAAGTTGTTTTGGGTATGCCCCAAACACTTTTATGATCTCTTAAATATTTTGAAGGACAATTGAACTTATTATGTTTTACTGAAGAAAATCATCCGTTAAAACTTATAGGGACCCGCCAAGTTATGTCTCAGGACCCGATAGGTCACCTAAATCAATAGAAATTCCCTACAATACTTATCCCATATTAATTGACCCAGTGCTCAAGGATTTGAGTCTTTCTAAGGTATTTGAATCCTTGTGAGCAACTGGGGATATTTGTTTAAACCACATATGGATCATCGGGCTTATGTAAGTCTGAGGTCTAGGTGGCTAGTGCGATGACAATAAAATTCTAATGTGTGTTAAAATGAGGGATACGATGTGGGATTTAGAATAGTATCTCCTACCTTATGGACCCTTGATAAAGGAAAGGATAAGGACTGATGATACTATTCGATGACTCTTGAGGTGATAGTAAGTCCCAATACTTTTAGGTTGACAGTAGTCCTACCTTGATCTAATTAATTAACATGTGGACTGCACCGCTCTACAGAAATGTTTTAAATGAACGTCCCCTTTACAATAAATGAAATTTATTTCGCATGATAAATTAACTTTTATATGCATGAAAATTAAATTTAAAATGTAAATTTATATAGGCTCACGATTAATCACTTCGATTGAGGTTAAGACTACCCTCCGTAGATTATCGGGTTGGTAGCTCTCACTTAAGGTTGGAAAGTACACAGTCTAGCTCTAAGCCCCCACCTTTACCAATATCTTACACTCGGTTCCAATTTTTTGTATGTGACAACAGGTTTTCTTTTACTTATTTGTATTTTGCTACGACTCGTTCTTCCAACTTTTTTAGTACTGGATGCTCTTGTTTACTGTCCTACAACTTATTTAAATATCCTGTAAATATATTATGCTTTATGATGCTAACCATGCAGCGATAGCAGAGGCCCAGGTACACATTTATATTTTATGCGTTGCAATTTTCCCTATTTACCCTCTGACATTTTCTACCTACATTTATTTAATTTACCTGCAAAAATAATCCAAAACATAAAAAAATACAAAAATTATTTTCAAAATTAAGTTTGCATTTTCAAAAAACATAACACATCTATTTGAATTTATGGGAGTCCCTCAGATGAGGTAACCTACGGCTGCTAACAAGATCTCCCCTATTTAAATGAGCTTAACATGTCGTTTAAACTAAGTAGATTCAAGAGAAAATAGTGGTACTGGAATGAGGGAACCATAGGATCCTAACTAGTGTCACTCTAATTAACGTTAGCCCCCCCCCCAATAATACTTAAACAACAATAAAACTTGTCACTTAAACTGTAAAACATTTTAATCCTTAGACCTTGAGCTGTCATTTTGATGAGAAGCATGGAGCTAACCCCGTGGGTAGCATGACAAGAATGTAAAGAAGAACAAATTCAAGAGAGTAAGTGGATCTACAACATCAAATCTTTCCATAGTTTAAATAAGAATCCATAGGACTCCGAGGTAGCCCGTTTAGTACGACATAAATTCTCACTTTATCTTTAGGCCTTTTGCACAGCCATGTCATGAAATTTAAGCCCTAACTCACTTTAAGCTCTGAGGTCATTGTTCATTACGACATAAATCCTCCTATCTTCTAGAGTATTTGCTTGATTTTTTCATGCAAATGCAAGCCATTAAAAATAATATTTGGCAGGATGAAACATTTAATTATAATTCCTTGTAATTGAAGAAAAAACATAGGGTAGCTTGAGAAGTCATTGAGGTTCTTCTCAAGATCTGTGACAACCCCTACTTTTCTCTCTTTGGATTCCATAATAAATGTTCCAAACTTGATCTTTTCCGATTTGATTCTCCTTTGTCCAACCTTGAAAGTCCTAAACTTTGAGATTTTTGGAGATAATACTTGTTGATCTAAATCGAGAGTTTTCTGGGTGACCTCAGTCATTTAAGATGTAATTAACTATAAAGGCTTGCTCTTATAGGAAACTTTAGAACCAAGCTTAATATGAACCCTATCTAATCTTTCATATTAGATAGGGAAAATATGTTGGTCAACATAAATGGTTTGCAGACTAAAACAGATGTCATAAATTCTTTAGTTTATTCAATTGAGCTTCATTAGCAAGTAATTTGTTTATTCCTTGGGATAAATGCATTGCTTGTGTTATTGTGCTCATTTATTTAAAATATTGTCAATATGAGTCGGTTCGNGTAGCTCTCACTTAAGGTTGGAAAGTACACAGTCTAGCTCTAAGCCCCCACCTTTACCAATATCTTACACTCAGTTTCAATCTTTTCTATGTGACAACAGGTTTTCTCTTACTTATTTGTATTTTGCTACGACTCGTTATTCCAACTTTTTTAGTACATGATGCTCCTGTTTACTTTCCTACAACTTATTTAAATTTCCTGTAAATATATTATGCTTTATGATGCTAACCATGCAGCGGTAGCAGAGGCTCAGGTACACATTTATATTTTATGCGTTGCAATTTTCGCTATTTCTCTACCTACATTTATCTAATTTACTTGCAAAAATAATCCAAAACTAAAAAAATACAAAAATTATTTTCAAAATTAAGTTTGCATTTTCAAACAACAAAAAAATATAACACATTTATTTGAATTTATGGGAGTCCCTCAGATGAAGTAACCTACCGCAACTAACAAGATCTCCCCTATTTAAATGAGCTTAACAGCTCGTTTAGACTAAGTAGATTCAAGATAAAATAGTGGTACTGGAATGAGGGAACCATAGGATCCTAACTAGTGTCACTCTAATTAACTTTAGCCCCCCCCCCCCCC